>BACB01003301.1:0-123875 GCA_000338015.2 Ganoderma multipileum BCRC 37180
GGCGGAATCAGCTCTCGAGCAGCCTTGCCGTTCTCACGTGCTCTGAAATTGGTCGACTAATTTGGCGCCTAACCAGGTCGCGCGGACTAATCAGGACTAAACTTCGGGCGCCTGGGACCAATTTAGTCCCCACCCTTGGAATGGCGGGGCTCCCGCCCAGGGTGCGCGCGCGCCAAAGGCACGCCCTTCTCGTCCCCGTGACCAACACCGCTCCTCTTGTCCCACCTGCTTCATTTCGGCTGCCAAAATTTGGCTATCCGATCTCCCCAATTCATGAGTTCCTCGTGGTGGCGCGTGCGCCGCCGCGTCTCAGGTCTCTGACTAAACCATTAAGGCGCATCTTGGTGGGTCACCTGCCAACTTCCTCCTCCTCTACATCCATGTTTTCAGCCCTATAATCTGTTGCGATTTGTACATAGCAACTTTATTTGATGTATGGATACTTTATCAGAAATCTCAGGTAAGTCTTAGTGGTTTTGGAGCTTGAGGACCTCCCTCAGCACCTTTCCTTATGTATGCAACATTTCTGCTTCGATTTCCATCACTTTTCTCGGCTTCTTTCTGTGTAATTGGACCCTGCTTCTGTCCTTTCTATCAATGTATTTTTTCCCATTTTTCGGTCCTCCCAATAATAATCTATAGTATCGGCAATTGGAGTGCGCTCCATCGGAAACTCGAAGAGGTTCTGAGAAGGGCTTATATATGCTGGCAAGGTGTGATAAGGTCAATAATGTACGGAAGTTGTATCATTCTGGCCGAGGGGTAGATAATGCATTATATGGCTAGGTGGGCACCGCAAAATGATGTCTGGTGTACTGGAGGGAATCGGGCTGACATCGCCTGCTCTCGCAGACGCCCCTTGGAAGCGAATATCTGACAGCGGTCAGAATGGTACCTCCGATATTGTCTGCCAAGTACGTTATCAGTCCGGTGGGACTCTAATATTCATCAGACATGTGCATGTAAGGGTGTTATAATGGGTAGCCTACCGGCATTTCCCAACTGGTCCTAACTCGGCATACCAGGCTCCTTCGAGTTTTCCGATGTCATTTGGGCACCTACGATCAGGTTGTGTCGACAATTTCTCCCCCAGTTCTGCCCTGTTCTCCTTGATTTCTAGCTCATTTTAAAGCATTAAATGGCAGCTTTTGAACGAGCCTCGCTTTGTCATTCCCAACTCCCTCATTCCACTGCGGTTTGCATTATGTTCTCTCTCACACTCATGTTGTTAATAACTTGGATTTATTGGCTTCTTACCCTCAATTATCCTCTCACACACTTAGATACTGTACATACTATATATTTTTCTTCTCATCATGACCCTGCAAGTGCTGAAGCTGGGAGAAACAACCCTCGAGTGGCCTCATGGCTGCACATGCCGCAACTTTGGTTAACCAAATTAAGTGCCTTAACCATTCCACGTGCTCCAATCAGGACCAATCCTAGAGTGCCTAGGACCGATGTTGGTCCTACCCTTGGCACCACAACCTACCCTTGTGAGTAAATATAAGCTTACTGATTGGTGCCCAGTGCACAGAGTGGACCGCATGGAAGGTCCGGATACCAGATATCTGTATATGCAGTTTCTAACTATCCTTGCAAAAGGGTTGTTCTGGCATGGGAGGAATAACATCGGAAACAATGCTCCAATTAATATTGTTGTTTCACGCTCCACCACAACCCAAGCGCGCCCAATGGTATGGGTTACCTTGCTTGACAAGGTTTCTCGGACCCCCACAATTGAAGCATGTTTCATCCCATATTGTAAACACAACCAAATAAATGCCCTAATATAGAAATGTCTGAGCGCCCAAGGAGGCAAACTTAAAGATTTCCAGCATGTAGAGCTCAATGACACTTGCAGTGAAAAGCCCTGGTACCAGTCTTCATCTCTGTTCAACACTTCAAGTCAATATTCCATTGCCACGCCCTTCAGTGAAGAGTGAAAATGACCTCTTTATGCTTAGCACTCTCCCGGGCCAGCATCTGGGTTCATCCGCTGAGCCAGTGCTTTGCTCCGGATCCACTCTCCTGTCTGCCCAGTGACCAAGAGACGTCCACACAAGAAAGACACAAGCTGCTGACTAGTAGGGCGATCAATATTGTATAGAGTGTATATCCGTGCACTTGGAAACCATAGTAGAGTTTATAGAACAACCTGAATAACTTACACCAGAAAACAACTTAATATCAAGCAAGGTTTCCACTGGTGCTGATAGGCCCGTACCCTGCCTATCCACTGATTCGTTCAAAATCCCCATTTTCGCACCTTCGGCCGTCCTCCAGTATCCCCGCACCCTTCTACTATTGGTTGGACTTGCCCCACCAGTATCGAAACCTCCGAGGCACTCGCGTTATGCTTCCTCTTCATTCAAGTCATTGCCCATCAGCATTCGACCCCTCCAGGCAGGACGTTCAAGACTTTCGCCAGCCTTGGTCACCTCCGATGCCCTTCGCCCCAATGCTGTCAAACATCCACACCCCTGATCAATGATGAGTGCTTGGCCCTACTCGTCCTGTTCCCTTCGGAGTTCCCAACACCTTCGTGCCCTGCTGAGTAGGATGAGTTTGGTGCGGACTAACAATGTATACATGTGTTTTCTGAGTGCGGAGCCCTGCTGTCAATAGTGCACTCTCTCATCCAGAACCGAGGTGATTCTGCTGACCCTCTGAGAGACCTTCAAAACCTTCAGACGTGCCCACGTGACTGCATTTTGTCCTTTTTGGGATGATGCATCCTCTACCACTGTGATCCTCCTGTACTCCTCCACCTTGCGTTCACGTTTGTTCCTGCTTGATATTGATGTGTAGCTTGTTGCCGTGGTTTGAGACCTCCAGGCACCCTCTGTTGGAGGTCGCTACTGTTTTTCAGACTTCCTTGCATTTTCTTTGAGTATATCGGACGTTTCGAGCACAGTCCTCAAGGGCCCACCATATCGTTGTGAGGGTCCGGCATTGGCCTGACCCTGCACAGGTGTTCTGTGGTGTGTTCTGCGCTCTGCAGGCTGTCGCTTGACTGCGTGTGGTTTGTGTTGTGTTTTCTTATTTAGTTTCACATTTCTTAGTTTATTTATAGTCGCTTATCCTCTACTTACAGTCTAGTTAGCTATTCCTTGGTTTTCCGGTCTGGAGGCTATCTGCGGTCACATGGTCCTGTTGCATGCGCTGTCGCTGTCCGCACGGCAGTGATGCACACATTCTACTTACCATACGGTCTGCATAGCCTCGCTCATGGGTACATATAGCCTGTAGCTACTCTCCTGTACTTCAGACTACCCCCGGATAGATGACTTCCCCCTCCGAGACTCTCCAGCTCAGTTCCGTGTGTCCTGCTTCTGATGACCCATCGTGCAACCACTAGTAACCCTTTTCTGCCCATTTCTGACCATCATATCACTCCGCTGCTGTCGCATTGCTGTGCATTGAGCCACAGTGCTCCATGAGACCAGATATTGAGCCCGAGTGCTCCCTGAGACCCGTACTGAGCCTGAGTGCTCTCCCCGAGACCTGCACGCACATTCCGCTGCCGCTTCTGCTTCCGCTGCTGTTTCTGCTTCTGTTCCTGCTTTGCTCGCACTGTCATTTCACCCATTGCTTTACCTGTCCATTGCACACCCGTGCGCAGAGTTTCTACCCATTGTCCTCCTCCACAGTCTGTCTGCTCATTCTCCGAGGCTTTGCACCCTCGCTCCCCTTTCTCCTCCTCCGCCGGACAGCTGTAGATACACCGACGCCCACTCGCACCTCTTCGCCAGCGGCCCGTCCTTTTTTGGTGATCTGCTCACTGCAGGTCCCCCGCCAGCTTTACATTGTGTATATATACTTCTCACTTTAGTTCTATATACAGCTTTTGGCACCCTACAGTGCAGATTTCATCTTGTGCAAGGCTTGCGCTCGTTCGGTTCGACTTCACCTGTGCCCGACTGCTCACTCACACTTCTCTCACTCGTCTTGCCCATCCGTTCACGCCCATGTGGGGTTAGTGTTTGTTCACCTTCATCTTGCTCTAAGGCTGAACATAGGTCGACCTACAGGTGATTGGGATCTGAACCTACAGGTTTAGCTATCCTCAGCACCCTGATTGGGATCTGTTTGAATCAGGTCATGCTTTGACCTGTGACCTGTGGATCACTGACCTGGAAATTACAGGTCAACCTGTAGGTAACTTATGAATCACAGGTTACATAGATGATTTACAGGTTTGATCACATTTTCTCCTTATTTCAAGGCTCTGAAGTGCTATTCAACATCATATAATAGTTATACACTGACATACATAGGTATTGGGCACCAGGGGCCGGGGGGACAGTCCATTCAAGTACTTAGCATGCTCCTGAGCGCTTAAGCGCTCAATCGAGATAGTGGATATATCATACTTCAGGATGGGATGATGGAATGCCAGGTTGGATTGCACATTGGCTGGAAACCAGTTCCGGAGCCTAAGGTGCCAATATCGAGATTAGGAATCGCGCACACACCATAGTAGTAACATCTGTCAAAGAAATGATGTGCCCAAGAAAGCACCAATAACCAAATCCAGATCTTACAAGCCTCTCGCAACATGGCTGAAGTGGTCACTATCAGATAAAGTTTATGCACACAACAAGTAGTATCAAATAGGTAGCTTATATTCTTGTACAACATGCATATATACATGCTAAAATACCGTGACAATGAACAATGCACATCCTCAGGGCAGTCATGCTGCACGAAGACCTTCAAGATCATGCAGACATTTCTGCGTGATCTTGAAGACATAGGAGCCAGCACAAGTGGTTGAAAAATGGGAACATTGGGAGAACATTCAGCCCGCAAGGACCGGTAGCGCATCTCCGACAAGCTGAGGCTGAGTGAGGATGGGGACGGGGATCCATGTGTAAAGCCGAGCCAAGCACTTGAAGCATGGACTTTCACAGAGATGGGATGCAATGCATGGTGGAAAGAGAATGGGAGAGACTGAAAGTGACGAGTACTCAAGAACTAACAGAGACATGACAGCGAGCCAAGCAGCTCGCCATCATGGGCAAGAACTCACCCTACACGCCCCGGCCCTCCTCCACGACCTTCTCTCCCAATCCTTCAACCTCGGGTCTTCTTGCCTAAGACAACTGCACGTGGTCCACAGGAAGCGAGCTCGAACCATCGCAGCCTTCAGGTGTGGCGAGAGGTGGAAAATAGAGCGGGAGGGACACCATGGCAGCGAGTAGGTAAGGGGCTATAAAATTGCTGAAAAGGGGTGCAAGAGACGATGGCGATGGGGAAAAATGTGGGTAGGAAGAGAGAGGCCAGTGAGCCAGCTTTGAGCTTGCCATTCAGCCAGCACTGGTACAGACACGCCAGCACCTGACCACATCCAAATCCGGGTATGGCTGGAGGCAGGAGAGGCGAGAGAGGTTGGGGAGGTGGGAGAGGTTGGTTTGGGGAGGCGGGAGAGGTTGGTTTGGGGAGGCGGGAGAGGTGGGAGGAGTTGGGGATGTAGGAGAGGTGGGGGATAGATTGCGATCGAGGCATGAGCAACTCCTGCCACTTCTGCTCGTCCTCTCTTCGTGCACCTGAAGTACTCACCTCCCTCCCTCTTTCTGACCTGCTACTCCTCTTGCTACCAAGGTCAGCGTGTGCTCCTGGTGGTCCCGCAGCAGCTTGATGGTCGAGCCTTCGAACCCATGCGGTAGGTGTGGAGAGAGAAAGCCGGGAGAAGCGAGAAGCGAGACACGGGAAGCGGCAGGATAGATGGAGGTAGAGGAAGAGGGAGTTGGTGTGTTAGACACTGATGTTCGTTGCACACAAATGTTCTTTTCTGATGAAGCAAAGGCATCAATGAAGTAAAATCCTGCTTGAAGATAATAGTACAAGTGGCATTCTATTCACGCTATTATACAACTGCTATCAAAGCAAGTAAATACAAGTTCCGAGGCATGCATACATAACACAAAAGCATGAGCAGATGAGCGGGGAAGGCATGAGCAGGGAAGGCATATGGAGCGAGAGGGGATGCATGTGGGAAGACTAATGTACATGGAAACAGACACAGAAATGATGTCATATGCAAGGCACAGGATACAGGAGAGACACTAGTCCAATGTCTAAAACCAGTGTATGTTGGCACGACAGCAGCCTCACTCAGAGTCAGATGAAATCTCAACAATCTCCTGGTCGTCGATAGCGCGGGCCTTGCCACTGCTGGCAGTGCGGCAGACCTTCTTCTTCAAGCCAGACGCAGCGAGGAGCGCACGCGTGTTCCGATTGTCAGAAGCAAGCAATGCCGTGCTTGAGGAGCGTGAGACTGCCCTTGGCTTCAAGGTCGATGGGCCAGGCGTGGATGGCATCACCTTCTTCGCCTTGCTTGAGCCATCTGCCTATGAACCAGAGAGAATCGAAGGTGTCGAGGGGCATGTCGATGGAGTTGATGGACGGGTAGATGGCCATGAGATGGATGCCTTGGGAGCAATGTGAGAGGGGCTGGTCTTTGCTGTAGCAGCGGTGGGCTTCACAACGTTGTCATCAAGCCCACCTGAAGGGCCATCCCCTCCGCCTCCGCCTGCGCGAGTCTTGCGAATGTGCGACTTGAGGAGGGCGATGGTCTCCTTCTCTGGGATAAGGTCGGGGATTGTGGACCATGAGCTGAGGAGCGCACTCGCACACACGCTTGCATCATTCAAGGAGTGCCGGAGGCGAGACACAGTGAGTCCACCATGCAAGAAGGCATGCTCCACATCAGTTGAAGTGGCTACAAAGCACGGGTTAGCATACGTGAGACAATGATGGGGCAATACGACTTACTGGGGATGGTGAGATAGTCGAGCGCCATACGTGCAAGTGCGGCGGAGCTGGGGTCATTCTGTGAGGTGCTAAGGATGGTGTCCCAGTACGCTACTAGGTCCTTGATGGACTCAAGCATGGGCATGGCAAGGTACTCCTTGAGAGCGTTCTTGGCCGGTTCAGTCACACACGTGGAAAGTGGCTCGAAGAGTGCACACATGCTCTACACATAAAATCAGAAAGCCAAGCGTAAGGTCTGGTATTGCGATAACATACCTCAGATGTGGAGAGGCTGGACCGTTGCACGCTCAGGTGGCCAGGGCAATGTGGCCTGATGGGCGGAGGAATGCTGCCGGCAGATGGGGCGGACATATGAGCCTTGGGACGGTACTGGTCCTCCCACTCCTCGCGGATGAGATAGAGTGCCTCGTCAATCCACTCCTGGGGCCAGTCGTGCTGCCAGAAGTAGGCCATCTTGAATGCCAGGTGAAGCACTGTGAATCAAAAAAAGTTAGCCACCATACACTGCGCAAGAGTGGAGGACATACACATTGTGATGCGATAGATGGCAACATCATTGGTGCACAAGTAGTACCGATCAAGGATGGTCTGACAATGCACTGCAGCCGCATGCACCACGCAAGAAACCATTGGGTCAGCCTTGAATTTTTCGATGTGCTCGGTGAGGATGTCGATGTAGGGGATCACATCTTGAATAAGTGCATGCTTGTTGGAGCTCATCTTGTTAGTTGCGAAGAGAAAGGGCTATAGTAATGAGATCAGCACATGCTTCGGAGGATAGTGGATTGTTTGGACTTACATCAAGCAGGTGGTGCAAGTCCTTCAGCACCGTCCACTCCTCGTCCTTGATGATGAAATGCTGGAGGCGAAGGCTGTGCTTGGGGTCTTTGTTGAATTGATACATGTTGCACAAAGTGCCGAGGATGGGACTGAGATCGATGGCACGGCCAAGCATGCAAGTCACGGTGTTCCAGCGCATCCGCACTGGGCAGATGAGTGTCTCGCACTTGAGCTTCACCTCCTTGGCGAGCTTCGCAAGCTCAGAGCGAGCGTGAGGGCTGCAAAAAACCTTGCTGGTGAGCTTGAGGACCTGACAAAGAATGAGGAACGTTCTATGCTTGCGAGGCAATTACATGGATATGATGCTAACCTTCTCCAGTGCTGCCTTGCCAAGCGCAGCCTCTACAGTGGTGAGAATGATATCCGCCTGCTCTTCCTCCAACTGTTCAATCTCAAGCTCATCAGCGGTATTATGTGCCTCATCTGTCTCGTTCCCCGTGTCATGTTCATCTGTGTCAGCTCCCTTGCCCTTGCCCTTGCCCTTGCCCTTGCCCTCGTCCTCGTTGGAAGACGCGAAGTCAGGCTCATCGTCCGAGTTTTTGCCGAGATCCTTCAGCACGCAGTCAAAATCTGTAGTGTTCTGTTTCTTGGCCTTGCCAGCCGCATGTGCCGAGAACTGAGAGAGAATGGCCTGTTTAATGGTCAGCACAGACAGTGCATGCAAGTCTCGGGAAAGGACGCACCTTCACGACGAGGTTCAGGACATGCCTGAAGCATTGGACCTGCATCTTGTTGCCATGGAACTCCGGTACCAGCACGTGCATCTCCTTGAGCATGGTCCAGTTGTTGGCTGTATTGTCGCATGTAACGGCCATCACCTATGGCACATGATCAGATGTGCACACACATGGGAGAAAGCGTGCGGAGTTACCTTGTCCTCGATGGCGTAGTCCTTGAGGGACTTGACAAGCTTGGCCGTGAGGTACTCCCCAGTGTGCGCCTTGTTGAGCCTATTTTCATGCGTTATCAATGAAAGGATTAACATGAAGTAGCATAAATTAAACTTACTTGATAAAGTCTAGGATAACATTTTGTAGCACTGCGCCGGTCACCCAGTGCGTGGTAACTCCCAAGAAGGACATGAAATTCGGGGAAGTCCACCCATCCACACAAAGATGGATCTTCTCCGGAAGAGACTGCAATGGAATGGGTTAGTACAAGTACATACAACCCTACTGGAAAAATGCAGGCGTACCTGCAAGCGGGTGGTCAAGGCGCGCTTGGCATCCTCCATGATAAGCCGCATGTCCTGTCCCACAGTGAGCTGAGATAGAATTTCCACACAGCCGTAGAGCATGCGCATGAGTGCACAGAACTTGGGATCCTTGACCACACTGAAAGGCTGGTGGTGGCGGGTAATCCAGACAACGAGACCATAGCGGAAATGGGCTTCGGAGTACGTCGAGCCCGCCACAAAGCTGATGATGGTCTGCGCCTCTGGGGTCTCATCCAGCGGGTTGCATGCACGGATGTGGCAGAGGAGGTTGCTAGTTGAATCCTCGTGTATGATACAGTCGAGGAAGACCGAGTGGTCACTAGCACGCAATATGAACACGGGAACTCGGAGGAACAAATATATAATTCCGAATGCTCACCTCTTGCAAACAAAGTGGCAGTACAGGTCGCCGTCGTCATCCGACGCCACCTTTGGATACTCAAAGTGGTCATAGGCGGCCGAGCGCCACTTCTTATACATGAGTGCTGCACCCTCCAGTAAGCCTCAACCTCTGAACTGAATAAGATGATGTACGCACCAACTGCTTCATCGGCCTTCAAAGCCCCATACTTCTCATTCCAGTGGGCACGCTTGGCATCAGCGTCCCACTTCCCCTGGCCGGCACAAGCCTGCCTGGTGCACAAGACAAGTGCACGAAGGCTGCCGTCACTTTCATAGGGCTCGTCGTCATTGAATTCGGCCTGGGACTCTGCGTCGGAAGCGGCGTAGTGGTCGGGTTGAGCATGAGGGACGCAGACGTCCTCGTAGTCTGAGTCACTGATGGTGAGAGGCTCGAGGGACGGGACGAGAACCTCACCGTCGCTGGAGGGCTCCTCCTTGACCCTCTTGACGGGGTGGGTCATGGCGGAGGCAAGTTTGGCAGGGGAGCCCGACCAACGAGAGAGACGACGCTTCTGGTAGTGAGCAGCCATGGCAAACTTGGGAGAAAGAGAGAGAGCTGCAAAAATGGGGTGAGGGACGAGGTAAAGAGCGCAAAAGTTCGCTGGGGACCCACTGCAAATGTTTGCGACATATATACCTTGAGCATGGGACCTTCACATGACGGGCAGTTGAGGCGAGGTCTGCAATGACTGTGACGAGCGAGAAGGTTGACTACGATTCGGGCCAGCACACTCCAACCCTAAAGGCTGCATGCCCTAGCTAATGAAAAAAGGGGACGTTGTAGCTGTTGTGCTCAGTAAACAACAGGAATGATCATGTACCATTCAAAACTCCATGCCGTGCCCATGCTTGTGCGTGTTGCAGGCGGCCGTAGCTTATCCACCGCAGATCGTTGCCTCATACGGAATGCAATGGAGGGCTGATTTTCTGTGTCGTTGGCAGTGATAGAGATGCACGGAGAGGTCATGAGAGGTAAATGGGTTGGGAACAGAAAGAGAGAGAGAGAGCGATGCAGACGTGGCTAGCGCGCTACTGCCCATGTTGAATGTCGAACCTTAATCCCAACTTCCCCATGGGGAAGCCCCAGCCTCAACCCTGGCAAGCAAGTATCCACAAACCTTCATCATCTTTCGCGGGTTCGCAGTCAGCTAATCCACTCTGTACGGTGCTCCTCTCTACCCATCATCGCTCCTGGCAGCACCCTCTGCTGTATTCTTCTCTACTGGAGTCCACCCATCATCACCCAATACCCGAAGGCTGACTCTCAGATTGTAATCTGAGCCTGGAGCACCCACCAACCAGGCACCATCTATGGCTTGTGGGTCCCAGTCCCAGGTCCGCCTAGGCCTCGCAAATCTTATTCCGGGTCGGACTTCTTGTATCACACAGAGATTGGCTGCGGCCTGAGTCATAAGATAAGGTATGTCTGTCTTCCAGACTTCAGTGAATTATGGTCTGCATGTGCGCCTTTCACCTGAGGATCTTACTGTCCTCAGGTGCAAGTATGTCGTGCTTGGAAACCCACCGTGCTCATCGAAATCACGCATTTTCTGATACACGCACATGATGCACCTCCACTCAGTCCATTCGCTGTACATGAACACTTAATCTTGCCACCTTGCACACATCCCCTCTGCCTTATGCCGCATTGCTCTCTGTCTCGTGCATCCTCCTCGCCCCAAAGTACTTGTCCCGCGCGATGCCTGTGACCATACTTTTTCATCTCGACTTTAGTGATCCCGAGCTCGACTTTGTCGGGAACCCAGCATCCACTGATCCATCGTGGATCCAGGTGACTGTCGAGGGTGCGCGCACCGTTACCGAGGTGAGTGTCTTGTTACGTGTTGCATCCCACTGCAGCCTAACACTTTTCTGCGACCAGCTCTACCTTCCGACTGACGTGCTTCACACCCTGGAGGATGCATACTGGGGCAATTGGATCAGCACCATCCAGGGCCCAGTCATGGAACGATGCAACGTTACCCCGACTCAGCATCAACTCCTCCTTGATGTCGTTCTCACCTACCGTGCGTTTACCTCGGGCACTACCCATGTGCCTGACATCTAGTACACCAATTTCATATGTTCGCTCATCAACATCACGTGCTTGCACCCAAACCGTGCGATCGATGAGCCATTCACAACCCTAACCAACAGCCTTCGCTCTCTTCTCCCAAGTGTATGTATCGACTACATTATGGTTCATTCCCTCATTCCCTCCGAGCTGACTACTTGCACTTCCAGGACATCTTCGCTGCCCCCAACATTCTGCCCGTATCAACTGACTGTGAGCCCTGCGTGTCCAGCACTCTAGGCACAGACACCGCCTCGATGCTATCTACGTTAATTTACGTGGCCCCAGGTGCTGAAATTTCTGAGCCCCCGGCTTCTCTTGACGATGTCTATGCTGCAGTCCCACGTCACAGTGTTGATGAAGGGTATGATTCCGATGACGAGACCATGCCGACCTTGATGACTATAGAGGATAGTAGCGATGGGGAGTTCTGATACGCAGTACATAGATGCACTATAGTACTGTAGTTTACTCATGACTTGTATGCTTTCTAAGCCTTTCCTATGCGGGTTCTATGCAGTATGCAATATGACATATGCTGGTGCACTGAAAGTAAGTGTGAATAATGTCCCAAAATAGCTAAAGTTAATGTAATAAAGTGCAAATAACTTGTGATTTATACAGGTAACCTGCAATGAATCACAGGTTACCTGCAGTAAGTTAGTCTTTTCCAAGGTGGTTGATTGGGATCTGCGGCTGATTCATGGTGTAGGTACCTGAACCTACAGATGACAAACCTACAGGTAATTATTCAGGTTCAATCTAGGTTAACCTGGATTAAACCTGGACCTATGTTCAGTCTTATCTCACTCAGTTGTTCGCGCCCACGTGGGATTAACATTTATTCTCACTCATCTCATTTGTCTCATTTGTCTCGTCTGTTGTGCTTATGTGGAGTCACGCTCAGAGCCCACTCGTATCCATTTATCCCCTTCGTTTCCTCTGTGCTCTCCACTTCTCTCTGCCTCTCTCCCCATATCCCTCTCTTTATTCCTTTTCCTTCCCCTCCAGGTCATCTCTGACACCTTTGGGTATTCTCAAGATCTGACTATGCCCTCGCACCCTTCGGTGGCAGACTTAGCCTTTCCCTAGCTCCCTTTCGAGCTCAGGCCCTCTGTCAGTGTATCAGCACAGCCGGCACTTCTGAGTGAAGAGATGTACTAGCCTAGTACCACATAGGTAAGAGGTGAGCCCGCAGGCATCACTTCCAAAATGTCCATATATCGAGGCAAAACAAAAACATTGCATAATATTCGACTCTGATTCAGATATGTAATTGACCACATACAGCACAAAGAAGCTTCCAACCACTCATGTGCCTGCAACCCATTGATGCGATTGGTCCAGGGCACTGTCAAATAAACAATAGTAACCTGCTGACCACTAAGAAGGAGGGAGTTGTTGGGTGCTCGAGAATTACTGGGAACAGCCAGACTAGGAGGACACTAACACTAACAAGCTAAAGACTGGTGGGGAGACAAACCAAATGGCCACATGACGGTGCATGACAAAGTTGGAAGTAGTGTGATGTGATAGCTCTTGGTGAACCAGCAATGCGACAAGATGGTGAGGGCACTCAGGCCCTAAGAGATGTACAATAGAAGCAATGGAATGAGCGACTCTCAGTGAGTCAACAGCGTGAATGATGGTAGAAACGGGCAGAAAGACAAGTCAAAATGGCAGCAACAGCTATCTGAAAGTGAGAGTCTGAACGAGAGGGAGAGTTGAAATCTGTATTGCTAGGACCCGGAAAGGCCAACCTATATACTATACAACAAAGCCCTAAACCAAGCAAAAACCACTAACGGAAAACACGCAACATATCTATAACCAATTGCAAGAAGGGAAAGGGAAACTGACTGTGACAAAGTGCTGGGATGTTGAGCAATGTCATGTCAAAACATGCCACAGTGCAACAAAAGGTGATTGCAGTGGGCAGAGGGGATTCGAGGACAGCAGCGATGTCATCAAGGATGTGAGCAGGAAGTCGCAACATGTGGCCTGCGACCAGTGACCAATCAGTGACAAGCACCATCAGATGGTGTTGAAGGTTATCGGAAGGTCACAGGGAGAGGACTTAGCATCATAGCATGACCATCAGAAGTCGCTACCAAGGGGAGGACCACTGGGGCACTGAGGACCACTGTCGCATATGTTGCGGGGAGGGTCACTGATGACCAGAGCATCAGAAGTAAGTCAGAGGTGCCAAGGCATATGAGCCGAAGACTGCAAACCAAAAATCTGGGCGGGGAACAGGCTATAGGCCCATTACCATCACAGAAGTCTTTGGAACCATAAAACTCCTCCCATCTCACCATGTCTTCAGCACTGAGCAGAGACCAATACAAATTGGGGTCATTGAGAGGGTCCCAGTTTTTGGTCAAGACTACATGCATCTTGAGGATTTCATCAGGCAAATCACTGAAGTCGTCCTGGAAGAACCCCAGAGCCTCAGAGGCCATGAGACATCAGTTCACAATGTGCATCATTATCCGGGTGAAAAGGAGCGCCAATTGCGGTAAGGCAGGGATTGCCTCCTGCAGGACTGTCACATTAGTCGAGCAGCGAACTCTTGATCAGTGCAGGATAATACACTGCAAAATAGTACAAAAACATATTTTCCATCACGCCGATGTTGAATGCAAAGGGGTTATACTCCAGTTCCCCCTGTAAAAGGTCCCTTGGATGGAAATGGAAGGGACCATGGTCGCCCTCGGTAGCAGGTGGCCGGCAATGTTTTAGTGACACATCTGACAGAAGCTGGATAGAAAGATCATAATCAAAAATAGCAAATGCAAGGCCAGGGGATTGCACATGGTTCTTGATGATCTTCTCGCATTGCCATTCATCAAGATCTGGGCATTCACCAAGATATTTGGTTCCCAGATATCCTGTAAGGCAGTGAGATACTGAATGGGTACAGCACTGGAAGAATGTACTCAATATGCTATGCAATACTCATAGAGAAATGAAAGGCCCTACACCGATGTTGAGTCATGACTGAGGAGATTGTGCATGTCATACATACTGTCAAAAGACATTGAATGGAGGTCAAAATGATGCACAGACAGTTGAAGTCCATTATTTCAAAGCGAGAACTCCAGCTAGTCCCTATGAACGGTGACCAGAATGAAGAAGTGCTGATTAGCTTACCAAGACATAATGATAAAAGAGAAGTCATGAGGTGAATCGAGGACAGCTATAGGATACAGTGCATAAGAGAAGGATGATGGGTTGGCTCTGCTAGAGTTGAGCAAGTATTGGTTAATTTGGTGCTCATTTGAATGGGTATCCATCAGTTTGATGAAGACATCCAAATTGCCTAACAAGTCCTGTCCCAGTCCAGTCTTCAACTGGAAGACGAACATCATTAGTGTTGTTATTCTTGGTGCTTACCTTGTGATGAGTGAGCATGTGCTCCCCACTCTGCCCCATCCTGCCACTATCATCCCAACCCCTGACAGATACCCCCGCCCTCCTTTCGGACATATTTAGGTACACTTGCGCTCACATATATAAGCTCCGGTGTATCTACATTGTATAGCACACATTTGCATTGGACAAACACTAATCACATTCCTTCTTCACCTCTCTCTCTCGCACTCTGAGCACCTGTGAATCTCTGCACAAATGTGTCACCTAGCCCGAGGGTTAAATTATAGCACTGCCTAGTGGGGCTGAAGCCACTCGACGATTTGATGACCTGATGACATGGCCACAACAATGACCATAACCCCATACCCCAATGATGATGACCCTATGCCCCTGACTGCAACCGTGACTGTATCTGTCCCCGACCACACTGCCCTATTCCATGTCTTCGTCCTGCTCCCACTCCCATATCTGACACTATGGCCCCACCCATGATCTCATAACTCAGTGACAACAATTACACTAAATGGGTCATCAGCATGGAAGCTCTCCTGACCCACAAGGGTCTCTAGGAGGTGACTAGTGCCCCTGCCCATAACACCTATCCCAACGGCTCTGACAATATGAAGGCTGTCCATGCCTGGCATGTGGAGATCGCCGAAGCTCATGCAGAGCTCATCCTCAACATCGAGCCAACCCAGTATACGCATGTCCAGTCCCAGGATGCGCATTAGGTATGGTCTGAACTCTGTTGTGTCCACCTTGCCCACAGTTTTGGCACATGTCTCGCCCACCGCCATGCCTTCTAGTGTATGTCCAAGTGCCCTGACCAGTCCATGACCTTGTGGATTGCTGATGTCTGCTGCACTGCCTTCCACCTTGAAGAGATCGGTGCCTTAATCGATGATGAAGATTGCATCCTTGTTCTCATGAATGGCCTCCCCGATTTGTACTCCTAGCTTATCGTCAACCTCAACTTGACCCCACCCAGTGACCTCACCATTGACTACATCATTATGCGCCTCCTTAATGAGAAATCCTGTCAGCTTTCCCTCATTCCCACCTCCAGTACCTCTTTCAACACTGTCCTTCTTGCCACAATGAAGCTGCACATCCCGCTTGAGCGTATCACATGCTTCAAATGCTTGAAGAAAGGTTACTACTAGTGTGACTGCCCCCAGCTTCAGACTGAAGAAGCGAACCTCGCATATGCATTCACCGCTGCGCTCATGCCAAAGAACAAGCTGGCCACCGGCCCAATTGTGGAAAAAGATGCCCCATTGTAGCTGCCCCCTTCAGGGGATGTACTCAGACTTACTGTATGTTTCCCTCATGTTACTCTCTCATTTCGCTTCCCCTTTCCTTTGTTTCTGTTGTCTCCTGTGCTCACTTGAGGGGATGTGTTGTTATTCTTGGTGCTTACCTTGTAACAAGTGAGTGTGTGCTCCCTACTCTGCCCCATCCCACCACTATCATCCCGACCCCTGACAGATACCCCCACCCTCCTTTCAGACATATTTAGGTACACTCATGCTCACATATATAAGCTCTGGTGTATCTATGTTGTATAGCATGTGTTTGCATTGGACAAACGCTAATTGCATTTCTTCTTCACCTCTCTCTCTTGTGCTCCGAGTGCCTGTGAATCTCTACAATTAGTTGGCTTGTGAAAACCGAAAATCGAGACACGCACTTGTACAGGCCTGCCCATAATCTTTGCTGACTCCGGATTGAGATGAGTTGCAAAGGGAAAGGGTGATGAAGTTGTTACCGATGGAGCGCCCCAGTGCTTAATAGGTACATAGTTGATTACCTGCCACAATTTGTATAACATAACACCATGTGAGCTAAACCATGACCGATATGCCTTCCAGAGAGGTAACAGCTCGTTGGGCTAAAAGACAATACCTTCAACCATGTTGTGGGCTATCTAATAAAGTAGGGGACTAGTATTAGAACGGTTTTAAAGCCTGGATGCAGCTGCGCCTTATACAATCAACCAGTTACATTTGGAAGGGCCTCCTCCCCAGTGCCATTCACTGTCCTCTAAGGCTGAAATTATTGGATAACAGAAGAGAAACACATAGAAGTAGATGATTTCCTAGTGCAGTCCTCTTTCCGGAAGTGGTGATGAGGCTCCAAGTTGCTCAACTATGAACGTTTGCACTACAAATGTCATGCAACAAACCATGGGAATTCATTACTTTAATTAGGTGAAGCCACCTATTTCACATATCGAACAGATCTTGACCAACTCGGATGAGAATTGGAGCATTGACTCAGTGGACTCCCCTGGCATCAAAATAACCTTGACAAAGGATGTTATTACAATGTGGTACATACCTTCCCTAACTGCAACAAGGGGTGCCACCAATTAGGCAGTTCTTGGCCCTTCCAGTTCTGTTGACCGCTGCAAGGACACAACCACTAGGGGTGTGGCAACCGTGGATTTTCACCACTTGGGATCACCTGCGGTACCGTTGATTTTCAGCAAAATCGGGTAAAAATCAGTAGTTAGACTTTTATTTGTTACCCAGGATTTTCTACAGCAGAATGACAGTTCCAGAATGGCTGAAAATTAACAGTTTCAGGTGTGTTTTTCAGTGGTTTCCAGTAGGCTTATTAGGTTCATACCAGCTATTGCGCTCATGAGTGGGGGACTATATGTATATGTGAGAACTGGTATGTATTTGACTTGTACTACCTCATACATGCCCTACTATGCAAACTATATGGTATCTACACAGCAGTTGCCAGTGTTGGCATGCCCTAGACACAACACCTGCCTAGATCGCTAGTGAATGCCATCTAAAATTTCAGGTATCTAGAAGGAATGTCAATCAGAGGTCAAACTAGTACTGTAGTGCAGCACGTGAGACTCACCTGTACCTGGGCACATCGCCTGTCCAGCATTTAGTCTGATCTATGCATTCGCAACACTGCAGACACTTGCCAGTGCAGACCATGAGGCTGAAGAGGGGAGAAACCCATCTTGTACACAAACAGGACATATCCACAGCAGAGGGCACATCACTTACCGATAGAGGCTCGGAGGTGTGTGGTATCCATATAGCAAACTCCCCACAGAGGCCCCCAAGCAACATGGATGGGCACTCACCAAATATATCATCCCAAATGAGGCTGAATGCGATACATACCAGCATCCAGAGGCTGATGGATGCACCTCACTCTTGAGTTCTACACTCTTGCCGCTCGGATCCCGGTGGTGCTGTAGCAGTTGTGGGGTAGTATGGGAGGTGAGAAACGCAGAGAGAAGCACGTAGACAAGTGAGGCTAGTAGGGCTAGTAAGATAAACAAATAGCACAGAAAGAAGAAAGAGAGGTTATCCAGGACAGGTGGAACATTGCAAATGATGGGGCAAGACAAAAATTGCTGTGGATGTCCACAAGCGCTCATGTTTAGGGCTGGCATTTGGAGACTTTGGTGGGAATTACCCACATCTTCCCACCAAAAATCAGCTAGTGAAAATCACTGATCAAATCACAGGTTTCCCAAATCACCAGTACAGTAGGTGATTATGAATTTTCCTTAGTTTAACTGGTGATTTTCCTCGGTGCCTGGCTCCATAGTCGACAGTCGACGCTGTAATTACTCCAGAGGGTTGGATTACAATGAGCATTATTGGCTTCCCAGACTATCCTTCCCACTGACACCAGATACTTACAACTTCAGATATGCATCCAAAGGCCGCATACATTCCCATGAGTCGAGTCCTCAGGCTGTTAACATATTCGGACCCGAGGAGACCAGCATGTGCTGCCTTATATAGGGGCCTCGTACCTAAAAGTGTTTGATGAAACAGCCATAAGATCGCTAGACTTGCGGAAGGAAAGGAGAGAGAACTACCCACATGGATAAAATTGATATAAAATAGGCGAACGATAGGAAGGACGGACGCCAAGTTAAAGCCCGAGTTCCCTGCTGCACTGGCACAGACTCACTCTCAAGACCGATGGGGTCGCAAATCTTGCTCTTTACCTCGGTTATCGCTTATACAAGAGCGAGAGTCCGAAAGTCACGCAAATGTAAAGGTCCAAGCCCAAGGGAACCAGCAAGAAGTCGTGAGGACGATGTTCACATTAGGAAAACCCACTTTAGCCAATTATAGCTACTTAGGCTTTAATAGACACATTTTTCATACTGTAGCACACAGTAGTAGAATAGATCTCATCAGGTCAATTTTGCCAGGTCCCTAAGTAAAATAGTTGGATTTGTTGCAGTAATCACTAAATAGCAGTCAGATAGCGTCAAATTAGTCTCAATATTGCAGCATATAGCTAGGAGAAAGCCAATTGTAGTGCATCCAATAGCACTAGCACTGGGCAGCTTCTATCCAACATATAGGGAGATATGAAAAGAAATACATTAAAGCAACTACTAGATACGACAACACTACACAAGAAGATTGATATATATGACATGCCGAAGAAACTTTAACTAATGCCAACCTCCACCATCATAACAAACCAACCCTACAGTGCAAAAGAGAAATTAGTATACAGCATCAAAGGACATGCAATTATACTCACATCAACCAGTAATTAAAATGTACTTATGCTGACATAAGGGACTGACACCTACAATGATACACATCCAGTGGGTCAGCCTAGAATATGGTGCGGCATGGGCCAATGATAACAACATAACATACCACGTGAGAGAGAGTTGCAAGGTCCTATAGCGAGGAAGGGACAGCCTAGTGACAACGTCCTTAGACAGCTTGTGCAGCAGATTCAAGTGTGGCAGCGAGAAAGGATCTATAAGCATGAACCAACACATCAGTCTTTGCAGGACACACAGCTAGCAATGTAAAGACGGACCAGGATCCGGAGAGCAGACATGAAGCACACCGAGTGACTAAAGCAGGGGCCAAGAAATGGGAGCGGCAACTGTATGCATCACCAAAGGCAGAGAAACAGTCATGAGTAAACAGAAACATCCAACATCAAGGTCAGGAGACTCAGATACTCACCGAACGAAGGTTGTGCTCACCGAAGCAAGACAACCAATGAAGATGGCCCCAGCAACAGACAATGAATGGATACACTTACCTCACAAATCATTCTACATCCATGCACCGCGAACCGGATACTATGAACTAATTGGGAGAGGCAGGTGGAGGTCGGAAAGTGACGAGAGTGCTGCACTGTGTTGCAGAGTGTAACCATATGTCGTGGGACCCTCTCCTGTCTGAGGTCGGCCTTTGCAGGGAAGACGTGTCAACATAGGCAAGCAACAATATGGTAGAGAGAAAGAGAGCCAGAGAAAGGGTGGGGAAGAATGAGTAGAGTCTGTGGTGGATGTGTCAGTGAACATTGGAAGACGTCAAAGGGAGAGACTCGGGCAACACAAGGCAGAGACGCCCAATCAGCAGCAGCTGAAGGGCACGTGCATCTGCCAGCAGGTCGCGCATCTTTGTTTGTCTCCAAGTCTCCTCGTCTGCTCTAGGTCCCCCACCTCCTTCCCCATTTTGAACCTTCAAGCCTTCACCACTGCCTTCTTTATCGCCATAATAACCACCGCAACGTCTTGCAGTATGGCCCTCCTCCTACCAAAGCCCTCACCTCCCGGCTCGACACTGACAATGTTGCCCAGTGCCTCTTGTTTATGACCTGGGAAGCAGAGGTTTGCGATAAGAGCAGAGGATGCCTGGAGGTTAGGAAGATGGTGAGGGTGAGGAATGGAAGAACAAGTGGTACGTACTCACTTGACAAGGGCGATCAGGTGCAGCTTGCCCTCTTTTTTGCATTGTTTTGGTGGTCCGGACCTCGGCGTACAAGAGCATGCTCACGCTCTCTCACACTGCGCACCCAAGGCCTGCACTGCACACATGGAAGGTGTACTTACTTATCTATATGTTCTCTAGCTCGGTCCCCACATGGACATCATGCCGTGTTTGAAGTCGACATTTGCTTCCGGGGTGATGTCTGCACATCTCACCACGCCCAGCCCATTGCCTCTCTCCCTGCCCTCTCGTGGGGCCCCTTCCTATCATCCGGACCACCATCTGTGTGGTCCACCATGGTGATGGCATTGCTCTCTCGACAGCCAGCAGAGAACATGTGTCCGGGTCACATTGGGTTCAAGTCCGGGCATGGCAGGTGGGTGGGCGAGTGGAATAGGGTGGATATGTAAAGGTGCAGTCCGGCCTTTGCGACTATTTTTATTCGCTGGTTTAATGCTGCATTAATGTAGCTTTGTATATTAGCAATATCCCTGTTCCTTGTTTGTTCACAACGCCCTTCCTCGTGTTCTCTAAAATCAACTTGATTGCTTTGTTGCCATCTACAAAAAGGGAACATCAATACGTGACCCCTGCAACTTATTGATAATTGTCAATGGAATAGCTGTAAGCTTATAGTCCATCTTTACAGTAGCGGTGAGATATATTGAAGTAGATCTAAGGTAGATATAAATTAGTCTTAGAAAGGAGTGTAGTAACAAATAGTGTTCGGTTAGCTCAAAAGTAGCACTGTTAGTACAAATTGGCTAATGTGGGTTTTCCTGATGCAACTTGACGGTATAGCTTATCGTTGCGGAGAAGGCCGTTTGCGATAACCTTCGAGCATGGAGGACGGCTACGAGACTACGCAAATGAGTGTTCTCGCGCGCGAGGGTTCGATATCCCAAAAGGCCATGTCTGTCACTGAGGAAGCTGGAAGTCGACACTGACGTTGTGGTCGTTGATGGCAAGAGACCAGAGCCGGCCCGATCCGACGCCACAAAGGTGGATGGTGTCACGTGATCGCGACGTCGAGCGGGCGCTTGCGAGGCTCGGGCTCTGAGCGAACTGCTATGGTCGTTCTCCGTCGACATTCACCGCTCCTTCATCACGTCGTCCCCCCTCCCGTCTCTGTCCTTCTTCACGCCAGCTAGTGCCGTCTGCTCCTGGGAGAGGTAACGTAATGCTCCTATCTATATAACCCTGCTGTGCAATGGCGGGCCTGGCAATGCTACGTGCTCTGACTTCCGTCTTCCGATTATCCAGACCCTACGTTCCTTCTTCCGCGACACCCAGCGCCAACATGGTCTTTGGGTTCTGGTCCCACGCAGCCGGCAAGTCGAAGGAGGTTATCGTACAGTCGAAGGAGGAGGGCAAGCTGCCGCCGGATCCCTTCAAGCCCTCTGCGCAACCGCAACCTTCCTCGCCAGAGTCCGCCCCGGCAACGAGCGCGCTGATAGACCAGGTGGAAGTCCCCATCCTCGACAAGGTCTCCGTCTCCTCTCCAGATGAGCGGAGCACCGCGTCCGTCTCCGCGTCCGAACCCGAGCCCCGACCCCGAGCCCAGCGACGCTTTTCGTGGCGTATCCTTGTTGAACCTAGGATCAGCCACGACCGCAAACCTACGCTTCCCTTACCGCGCGAGGAGGCTGCCAAGGAGTTTACAGCTCGCCAGGAGTATGTCGAACGCAAGCTCCTCCGCACTCGCTCCGAGAAGCGTGCGCGCGAGTCCGCCCTCGTCGTGCGCGAGCTCATCGTCGGCCCGTTCGCCGCACCCTCGGCGGCGCTCCCGAAGAGCTCCAAGGTCGCGGTCACCGCTGCTTCGTCGTCATCGCCCTCGAACCATACGCAGAAGGTGCAGAAGGTGAAGGCGCAGCTGCTCGAGCCCAAGCAGGCGAAAAAGGTGATAGCGCACCTGCGCCAGCTGCCGAGCTCGGACGTCCCCGTCGTCGTGGGTAGGACAAGCTCGGGCACAGAGATCAAGGCTCTCCCGCGCGGACCTATCCACGCGGTGTGCTTGCCGTACACGGACACCGAGGCGCACGAGAGACACTTCGCGCAGCTCGACACCGTCGAGGCGGCCGTCCCGTCACCGAAGCCGTCCCCACGACTCGTGTCGCGCAGTCTCGACTTAGCGAACGCCGTCAGCGGTATCACCAGTGTGACGGCGACGTCGCTAGAGAAGCTCAAGCACATCTTCAAGGACATCAACGTCGTGAGCCTCCTCTCGGTCCCCAACTTGGGGCTTGGCCAGCCTGGGGACCAGCCTGGGATCCTTGCCGGTGCCGTTCCTTCCGCGAAGGCGATCGTGGAGGGTGTTGAGGAGATCACGCCACAGTTGATGGCTATGGGCTATGCGACAGGCAGGGCCGTCCTTCCTTCACATGATGGTGTCTACCCACCCACGGATCGCATGTCCATTCTCACTTGTACGTGTCTCTGCCCTGCGTGCTGCGGCCCGTCACACTGGCTAACGTCTTTTTGCAGACTGGTGGGGCTTGGAGATCGTCATGCCCGAGCCCTCCGTGCAGTACCTTTCTGTATGCGCCTTTCCTCCCTTCGCCTTCCCATTAATCACTCATCTGACGTCCATTGTCTTTTCCGCAGAACGTCCCCTCGGTGGCCCACACGGTCGTCAACTTCCTGACCGCACTGTCGGTCGCCAACGGCGGCGTCGCCGAGATCCTCCCCTTCATCCGCTACATCTCGACCTACATCGACATGGAGTTCAGCCAGATCCAGGGCCAGGACGAGGGCAAAGGCGTAGTCTGCGCTGCGACGTGGATAATGCCCGCCGCGCTCGTCCCTCGCCCGTGGGACTTCGCCGACCCCCCTCCCTCCAAGCCCTCGCTGCCCAAGCCCCCGACTGCAACCCCCATCAGCGCGCAGGCGCCCGAGAAGCAGGGTGTCCCTGGGGTGGTGGTCACGCCGCCCACGCCGCCTGCATCGGAGTCGCTAGGCAAGACCGTCACGCTGGAGGGAACCACAAGCAAGGCGGCCGCCACCGCGGTGCCGGCGAACGGGGCTGCAGTCGCGTGAGCATGCACAGCTGCGTGGTTATGTTCTCGAATCTGTCCTATACGTTCATTCCCGTCTTGCCCTTGCCCAGCTGCGTCGCTGCCCACCGTCTACGCTACCCAGAGGATGCGGACGTGAACGCGCAGTGTTCGTACCCCGGCAACGTCGTCGCTCTAGTGTTCCTATTCTTATACCTCCTCCCTAAGTAGCGTTTCTCGTGCATGATGACTTACGACCCGTAACGACGACCTTCTTTTATCTCCCCGCGGACCCCGCTTTTATCGCGATACCCTCAAGTTATTTGGCGCTTTTATACATACCTACATATCCCATCGCTATGGCTGCAATACATGTTTCATAGACAATTATCAACGCATCTTGGAACCTTAGTAGTTATCGAGTGCAACCGCGAGGCACGGCATTCGGCGGCGAGCTTGCGGTCGTGTTAGCCGCGCATGCAACCCTATGTCGTTTGCCTTTTGCTGGCGGACGAGCGAGGTACAGTCAATAAGCGAGCAGGGGCACGCAAGAAATGCACTTCGCCAACTGTAGATTACCCTTGATGTTCTCGCCAGCGGATGCAGCACATAGAGACGTCGCAGTCGGAAAGCACATAATTGCACGGTTTCAAGCCTACTAGTAGCAGGGATTTATACTCCGGGAGTCCAAGGCAACAGCGATGATCCCGGAAGCATAAGGATTTCGATACAATTGTTTCTACACAATACATAGTACTGTTACTCCGCGAAACGTGAACATCGCGCGAGAAACGAGCTCGGGCTCGATGATAGACGAGCCTGATGTGCTGGTACAGATGACTCAATCACGGAATTTGGCCTTCGTTGTGATACGGTGGGGTCTACGTGGACTGCGGGATACAACCATTTGCTGGAACCGACCCTGCGTCCCAGCGATGTGGAGATCCATCTGTCTCTGCTCCTGCAAGGTCAGCCGGTCGAGCGCGAGGACCGGGACACGTTCCCGGCGCTGTGACCAACCCCACTGAGTCTGGAGGACGCCCACGTCAATGACATAGTACCAGTCTACACGCCTAGAAGAAGCTTGCTGGCGGCCGGTCATCTGCCGGTCCTGCGGGGTCAAGAAATAATCGAAAGCAGTCGGTTGTGGCTCCTTGTAGTTTGGGGCAGCAAGATGTATACGCACAGTGCCAGTCGTGCAGTGTTTAACACGGCCCACAGTACCATTCGGAATAGTCAAGTACCGTCCGTAGGGGTTGTTTACCGGGAACTTATCGGTGGTGTACGTGCCTGACTCCGTGGAGGGGGCGAGGAGCTTGACCTACGCACGTCACCAGACATTATGAGCCCTCTACGTTAAGATAGTCAATTGATATAGATGAGGCGTCGTACCAGGTCTCCATCCACCCATCCACCAGCGATCTTCGGAGCGTCGGTAACTGGATCCACGAGATACTTGTGTGGAATAGCAAAGGCCTTGCCTCCACCACGGGACGGACAATGTTCCACTCCTCTAATCTCACACCACTTGTAGATCTTCACTCGGGTGCTGGCATCTAGGTTGGGTGCCTCCTGCACCGGGTACTGAGAAACGAAGAGGGTCAGTATATTTTTGGGGAACCAATCAACACATCATTGACGTGCCTTAGTTGGGGTGCTATACTCTGGGAAAACCTCATTCGAGAGTGCGACAATAGTTCCAGCTGGAAACTGATCGTTCAAGCGAAACCTCAGTTTCACTAGGGTCCACGGCTAGAAAGCCGCACGGGAAAATGCTTTGTTCAACAGCTCATACGAAAAGTGAGTCGGGCGGCGGCGACGTACGTGTACAGAGATCTGCTGCCGATGCGGATTCAGATACCCAGGAACGCCTGGAGGCCTCCAGTCTGCCCTGACCGGGCGCCATGGTACGGTTCATAATGAGGGACGGTTACAGAGAAGGAATGAGGGGAGAGGGGGTAGCAATGAGGAGAGTACGCCGCTAAAGTCTCAACACAGAAGGCGAGGTTTTTATATCGCTCGGGCCCGGAGTTCAACCCATCCACGGCCAACGGATGGTCTGGGATCGGGACCGCAGTTCTATCCAGTTTAATATTTCTAGCGCTGAACGTTGAGTCGAGCCAGGCCGAATCGGGAGAAGCAGCGCAAACCGTTTAACAGCGCGCGGGGGTGTCGTCTTGGAAAGTAATGTCCGGATGGATATTCTGTTGTGAAATGATAATCGAAGGTCTGCACAAAATCCTTGTTAGTCACGGCGTCTAGTATACAACCACGAGACATAGATTCCTAGAGTCGCAATACACAGCGCAATACCTGAAGTATTTTCCAACCAATCTCGTGACTAGCGATGAAATCCAATAGGCGGTCCACTGCGGAGGGAGGCGGGGTTCGATATGCCGACCAAGTCGTGCTGAGGTGTGGAGGCAGTTTAGACCAGTACAGCGCTGGATCCTCCACTGAACCCCAATCTGGCTTCAGTTTTATCTGCTTTTCGAGCACATGGTTTGTCAGCTGCTGAGCGCCAGCCTCAAAGAAAGCCAGGGCATCCTCAGCCTTGAAACGTTGCGATATGACGCGAGTGGTCATCTTGTCAAAGAGAGGAGCGACGAAGGGGATAACAGGAACTATTTCCTATGAACTCTATTAGTCACCGCTGGCGAGCATTGATGAACCATAACCCACCGCAAAATACATCCGAAACATATTACCGAGGCACCCGACATCGAATGCAAATGGGTCATAATCGTATTCACCCAAAGCAAGGTCAGGAGGCTGATAGGGCGTCGTCGACAATACTACAGCCTTTGTCGGAAGCCGGCAGCGTTCGATTGGTGTGGATGGCGGAAATTGTACCGAGAAGTCGAAGTCGAACAGACAGTATGCCACATCTGAGCCCCTCCGATGTCGGTTCAGCGTGGGACCGAATTCGCGGCCGTATAGGCCGAGGGAGTAGCAATTGATCATGATATTGTGGTAATCGATGTCCTAGTGTGCATCAGCATGACTGGATCCCAACTGAACCCGAAGTGGACCATACATACACCATGTGCTATTCGATGACTGTGGAGGAGTCTGAGACCCTACGCTCTCATTAGAACAGACGCCTAGCACATTAGCCCCATCCTCACCTTGAGCAAACATCGCATGACCACGAGGACTTGGCCAACAGTGTCAAGCGTTTCAAGGGGATTGTATGAACCCCATCTTATGCTCTTGAGACAATGTTCAGAGATTACGGAGTATCGCAGCTCACCTTGGCATAACGATAAATGAAAAACTGTGTGGTGGTTCAAGGATAGCCAACGGCAGAAGCACCCCTTGGAAGTCATTTCCGGGCGACCCTTCATTGCAGCGTAACAGTTCTCGGTAGATGCGATATTCGCTGGTATCGGTGTGCGTCAGTTTCAGTATTATGTCCCGCATATACGGATCTCGAACGGGCGCAACCTTGACCTGCAAATTCTGTTAAGTAATGGCACGAGCAGGTAAAGCCTTCTGGCACTGACATGTGGCGTCTTCGGGATTGAAGTCTGAAGTTCTGCGTCGGCACATTTTGCGTACGGCAGCTTCGTCGGACACGTAGTGGGAGATGGGGGAGCCCAACGCTCCTGCTTACCGTACAGACGGATTTCGAATAGGTGCACGCCTCTTGCTGCGAGCCACGGTCGGTAGGCATCCCAGAACGGTATCATCTCATACCACGTAAGACCATCTTCCCCGCCGATGTTCTTTAAGCCCCCGCGAGGTATCTGAGACCCTATAATTTTATTTCAGGAGCGTGGCATTCACCGGAAAGCACTCACATCGGGGAGCGATGCATTTGATAAACCACAACCTTTTTGCCTGTCGCCATCGCCAACGAACTCGGAGTCACCTGGGGGGTGCATTGCAAAGAGCCCGGAGAGATCTGGGGTTCGGACACAATTTCCCGTCCTGTTCAGTCCGAGTCTACGTGTGAAGACAGTGAGGTCTACCACAGCAGTCAGTGTTGTGGACGTTAAATGTTGAATATCGAACTTGCAGGCTGCGGTGGCTGCGCAGGATGGCATTCAAGTTTGAGCGCTAATCCAAGTTGCCTCCACGTGCCAGTGCCGCTCTCGAAGTTAGACCCAAGTTTGACCCCGTTGCTTAGACCAACGTTTAAATGTCTCAACGTTTCACCGCTCAATTTCGAGTCCTTGTATGATATCCGACATGTCCAGAAATTGTTACCGAGACTTTCCGGGTTGTATGATTCGAGTTGTAAGCCCCCACGTACACCGCCATCCCGACTCCCTCCACTCAGGCTCCGCAGCCCAACTAATCTAGAACCTATCTCGTATGTATAAGGCAGGACTCAAATGCTAGAACGCCCCTTGACTCGACGTGTAGTATCCATGGCGGACGCGGAAGATCGTGCCGACATCTTTTGTCGTGTGGACCGAGCCTTGAGGCCGCTTTCAATCAGATTTCTGTCATGGGTGGCCCTTCTTACCAGCGCGGCGGGAGGACGGGGTCTGAGAAAACGTCCCCACACAATCTTAGCGGAATCTGGGTTCCAGAGATGGCAAAGGTAGTTTGTCTGAGCCAGGACAAGTGAGTGAGTACAACGGCAGTGGGCATTAAATGGTTCCATACTCGCCTGTCTGGCAGCGTCCACCGCACCGCCGCCTCCGCGAGTACGGTCACCTGTTTCTCCCTTTGTTTTCAGTGTCGCAAGCTTTTTTAAAACATCTGCAGTTGTGGAAACGAAGCAGCAGCGGAGGTTGGTGGTGCTGAACCTTGACATGAGCAAGACATTCGCCAATTCCGCGGTCGACGTCCATCAGTGCAGTATGCTAGAACGGCGAACATCTACGCATGCGCATGTGAGTACTAGACCTAAAAGACCTGAACGTGATTGAGGTCCGTACCCAATTATGTCGGCTCTTGAAGCTGAAGGCGTATGATAAACAGCCAGTATTGAGACCGCGAGGCAGTCTCGAGACAGATTCCACTTCAATATCGCCCCTAGACCGTGCCAATGGCGTTAACCACTAACGCGAGCTTCATGGAGGCGAGATACTGTGTATGTTGCGTAGAAGAATGGGACAGTGATCTATAGTTTTGGCTATCAGCCCGAACTAGAATGCGGTATGCACACACCAGGCTGGGGCCTCAAGTAAGCCGCTATGCCCTGAGAGTTACCCGCAATTTACATGCTTGTTAATACAGCCGGATACGCACTATGGTATGGCGGTGGCATCCGGCAGGAAGTCCTAATGAGCGCAAATGAGCGCAACTTATAGTCCAAAGTACAGAAAGCGATGATGTAGGCTACACAATCTGCCATCTGCGGCAGGCCGTGGTGGTACAACAGCTAATGTCACAACAACAATGGAACAATCAACACCATATCTTCTAGCCTTCATTGTTGGATCCCCGTCCGTATGACTGTTCACAGTCCGCATATCAAGCATCGAACCAGGAAGGCCGGAATCGTTTGGTATCGGGGAGGTGACCACGTCTTGACTTCTGGATCACTGGGTCGTGACGACGCTGTCGGGTTCTATACGATCAAGGACGATGGGCGGTCAGCGCTCAGGCCAACACTCTGTACTCGATGCCTACGAAAAATGATGGGCAGCGCACCAAGAGGCTTCCCCTCGTCCCCGGAAGCGAAACGTTTGTGGTTTTAATCACAGGGAACAAGGGAAGCGGGGGGGCGGGCGGGGAGAGTGCGATCGAATGAGTAGATGGACGTACCGATGTAGTCGATGACAGAGCCCGTGAAGGACTGCAGCTGCTGGAGATAGGCGTCCGGGATGGACGCGGAGAAGCCCTGTAGACGCGGTGAGGTTTAGGAGCTAGCTTTGCGGAAATTGGGTGGAACGCATGTACCTTCAGGACAGTGTCATACCGCTGTCCTATCTCGCCACCTGCATTGGAGGGGTTAAGGTTTAGTTAGAGCGGCACGCTCGGAACTGCGGGGCCGAGGCGCGACGCACCGTTCGCAGCAACGTCCTCAGCGTACTTGTCGATCTCGGGCTGGGAGACGTGGTCCTTGAAGATTACGATGTACTCTACAGTGCGCATGCGATGCGAAGTTGGCTGAGCAACGAGTAGAACACCCGAGGGCTAGGTATGACGCAATCGATGGAACACTTACTTCCGGACATGATGGGAATAGATGCTAGTTGAGCAGTTCGGGAGTGGGTAGTGGCGGAAAGCAGACACAAAGATGGTGGTGGTGAGCAGAAGCGCAAGGACTGGGCTTTATATATGTGGATGAGAGGGGCCGGATTCCGGAGGGATAATAAAAGTATGGGGAAGCTTGGAAGGGACTGCCTCCCCGGATCCAAAAACGGTGCACAGATGATGAGCGGTCCACCGCAGTCTGGACTCTCGCGCCGGTGGCGCAGCAGCAAACGATGGAGATACACGTGACAATCGACGCGTCATTACACACCACCACCCGTAGACGCCGGCGCCTCCGAGGCCGCCGGAGTTTCGGGCGCGACCGAGACGCGACTTGACTCGTGCCATGGCAATGAGCACTGAGACACCTTGGATATACCCTCCGTGACATCTTTGTGCGAGGAGCTGTAATTCAGGTCGTCCTCAAGACAGTGTATGAAGCCTTCTCTAGTACTACCTGTGAAGCTATTCGACAAGTCGGGTTTCTATTCAAGGCGACCCATTCACACAACGCGACTTCTTTCTCTCTTGTTCAGCAAACCCCCTCGGTTCCCAGACTACCCACACCACAATCACGTTCTAAGCAACATGCGCACCACACGTTCAGCCACACGCAAGGCCGCCGCCATCGCCACCGGCGAGATCACGGTTGCGGTCGAGGAGACCGTGGCTGTCGTCGTAGAAACCAAAGGCAAGAGGAAGGCGAGCTCAGCGACCATAGAAACTGTCCAGAAGAAGAAGCCTCGCGCAATCCATTCTTCGTCGACCAAACCGACCGATGAAGGGAAGAAGGCTCCACCCGCTGCTGGCCCAGCCACGCATATCGAACCTATACCCACTGCAGACGGAGAAGAGCTCGTCCCCGCTATCCTTACCTTCTCGTTTGAAGATGCGAAGGGACACCTCATCAGCGCGGATCCACGCTTTGAAGATGTATTCAATCGGGTGTCGTGCAAACCGTTCGAGGAGCTCGAGAGAGTGGACCCGTTCCGGTATGTGAAGACCACGGCGCAGTCCAAGTGTAACTAAGCATGGGTATTCCAGGACACTCGCTCATTCTATATTGTGAGACCAGTCAATCGTGTGGTAGAAATAGAACTGATACATATATTGTCACTTCGATAGAGGTCAACAAATCTCTTGGAAGTCAGCTAGAGCGATTATACACAAGTTTGTCCGCCTGTTCGACCCATCAATCCCAGAAGACATGTCGGAGAACCAGTACGTCTATCCACGCTCACCGCCATGCCTGTGGTCTGATCATACTGCCTTGCCTTGCGCGGAAAGGTCCGACTTTTTCCCCACCGCGCACCAGGTTGTCAACAAGGACGTGGCAACTCTGCGGACAGCTGGCTTGAGCGGCCGTAAAGCTGAATACGGTGAGTCTGTTGTGGGTGACATCGTGCGTGTTGGTATTGACTTGAGTGGTGTGGGCAGTCCTCGATCTTGCTGGTAGGTTCGCTAATGGGAGCCTGTCAACAAGAAAGCTGCTCGAGGCCGATGACGAGGAGCTCCACCGTATGCTCACCGAGGTGCGCGGCATCGGTACAGTGAGTCCTCGTTGGCGGCGGCGTCACCAATCAGCTAAGCATTCGTCCCCCTAACAGTGGACCGGTACGTCGGACATCAGTGCAATTGTGACAGAAGCCTCTGAGCGCAGCTGCAGTGGACATGTTCGCAATATTCTCGCTCCGTCGACCGGACATTCTACCCGTCGGCATGTCTTTTGTCTAATATCCTCGCAACTCTGGCTGCTGACGCATCTTTCGCTGCGCCGCCCAGGGGACCTGGGCGTTCAAAGAGGCATGCTGCGGTGGTTCATCTCCCTGCACTCGCCGTCATACCCGGTGTCCATCAGAAAGGATAAGCTAATCGACCAGAATACCGATACCCAGCCCGCCGGGAATAGCTCGGAGGGAACGAGCCAGGAATCAAGCAACAGACAGAGCCAAGTGCGAGGTGCCACTCCGGACGAATCTGCCCTGCCACCAGTTCCTGCTGCACTTGCCCCTCCCGCTCCCAAGAAGAAAGGGAAGGCAAAGGCCGCAAATGGGGCGGGTAAGGAGGCGGATACGGGCATGGTCCTGCCTCCAGCGTTCACGCCGTCAATCAACAAGACGCTGAACATGCTCGGGAACACGGACGAAGTGCTGTTCCAACCTCCGCCGCTCCCGGGGGGTCTCACCGTGGCACAGATGAAGACTCGTTTGAACGGCAAGAATAAGATTAAGTACGCTTCTATCTGCTCGTGCCTTCGACGTGTTTCTGACACGGCGTTGGCTGTACGCAGGGGTGCACTATTGACCCCCAAGGAGATGGAGACGCTGGCAGAGAGCTGGCGACCATATCGGAGCCTCGGTGAGTTTCCCATAGCTCGAGTTCCCGGCTCCATGGGAGCGTTGGGAGATTTCACACTGCCAGGATGTTGGGCTTCTGACGGTACCGAACTTTGTACAGGAGTGTATTATATGTGGGCGCTGTCGGAAGAGCCCAAATGACCCTGCGTCATCGGAATGGTTACGGCGTTGATCCGTACCGGGCTCATTGGTACTGTGGCGGGGCCCTAAGCTACAAGGTTGAGGTGGGGCAGTCGAGTCTGGCAGTGCAATCATGAAGTGCGACACCGTCTTGAGCAATGCAATGTTGCCTTTTTCTCACGTAATGCAATCTGACTGATGAGACGAGCGTCGAGATCTGGCGGCGAGATCTGTGTGGCCCTGAGGCGCGCGCGCAGCTGCCTCGACTCGCCGTCTTCGTTCCTTGTTGTTGGTCTGGCCACCGCCCACATATCTTGTTTTCGACTCTCAGCCTCGAGGAGCTGTACGCATCGCACATGTGCTTGGTTGCTGTATCTCGTCTATCGTGTCTTCCCAAGCACGTTTTCCCTTGTCTGTGACGGTGGCATTGATGTTGGGCGATGTTCTATCGTCGGACTATCGAGGTGTATCCAGGTGATCGACACTTCCTCAACGGGCCGCCACGGTCGAGACAGTTACTTGCTCCCCGCGCAATAGTGCCCCGGGCGGGTAGATGAGATCGGCCACACGGTCGCAATAAACGTGGCGGGGCGCGGATAAAGAGCACGACTGTTGAGCAGGTAAGAGAAGGCAAATGAAATGCTGACACTGACAGCCAATGGAGGCGATCGGGCGGTGGCTCATGTCCTGCTTCTTGCCCTCGAGTGCCCGCTTCCCTCTTCGGACGTCATTCGTCCTCCCTGCGTTTCAATAAATACCGTCACGCCCCGTTCGCTTTTCCTCTCGTCGCCCACCACCACCCTCTCTCCCCCTGTGCCACCCTCTCTGCGACCCCGCCATGATCCATTCTGGCACTAGCTCTCTCTCCTGCATCCTTCCCATCCCCTCTCCTTTGTTCGGCGCGTTTTCGCCCTCCTCGGACTCGGGAGACATGTCTTCAGACGACGGAGAAAGCCTCCACACACCCCTCACGGAGCATCACGACCACCGTCTCCACTCCTGCGATATCTATGAGCAATCCCATTTCTCGTACGACGCGTACCATTCCATCCTCCCCCACCGCGCGTCGGACTCGTACTTTGACACGGGCAAATCCAGCTATAGCTCGCCCGCGCACCAGCACCAGGGTCGTTCTCCATACCGCAGTTCTCCATCTGACCTAGAAGACTCTCATGACTCCATCTTTTCCGATCTCTCTCCTTCCTCAGCTTGTCCCCTCAATCTTCCGGACGCGTCCAGAGAAACAACCTGCTTCCCATCGCCCACATACGCTTCTCGCGCCCTTGACCCTACTGCCTCACCCTTTACCCCGACGCGACAAACATTGCGTCCATGTTCACCCGCGTTTTCCGCGCACCCACTCCTTCACCCCGACGCTTCTCCGTCAGGCGGCAAGCTACCTTCCCTACCCTCATTGACATTGACCAACATTGGATGCGACGATTCGGACGATCCTCCTTCCCTTCTTCTCTCCCCAGCACGTGGCCACGACGATACGGTGCCGTCCTTCGCGCCGCCGCAAGATCACCTTAATGAGGACTCGTTGCTCTGTAAGGGGCGCTTGTACTCAACGCGGTTCCATCCGGAGCACGCTCTCAACCCCTTTTTTGTCGAGCACTACCACCTCGAGGACGAACTCGGCGCAGGCGGATATGGCTTTGTGATGACCGCGCGGCACCGGACAGAGGGCCACGAGGTTGCGGTCAAGTTCATCGTGAAGGACAAGGTGCCAGAACACGCGTGGTGGGAGGATGAGGTCTTCGGCCGCGTACCAACGGAAGTCATGCTCCTCAGCCTCGTGAACCACGAGAACATCGTGCGGTGCCTCGACCTGTTCGAGGACGAGGTCTACTTTTACTTGGTGGGTGGATCAGCGACGACCGTGCTGCAGATGGAAACCTGATTCCGCCGCACGGTCACAGGTACAGGAGCTGCACGGCACCCCGTGGATGTCGAAGAAGCACAAGAAGGGGAAGCAGGCGTCTGCGCCTGGGAAGCTCGCTGTTCCGACGCCTTTGGCTACCCCGATATTGTCGCCGTCGTCTTCGATCGCGTCAACTCTTGACTCAGAGGGACCGCGCACGCCCCCGCAGCTTTCAAGTAATGGCCTTGGCGCTGACTTGCTTTTGGATGATCGGGGTGACTTCGGAGAGGAGTTGCTCGCGCTTCCACAGGATCCTCCTCCCAAGTTTACCCGACGAGCGTCGCACGATCTATTCGAATGTATCGAGCAGAGCAAGCACAAGCGTTTGTCGGAGAACCAGGCTCGTTACGTCTTTGCGCAGGTCGTCGAGGCGGTGTATCATCTCGATAGCCAAGGCATTACTCATTGCGACATCAAGGATGAGAATATTGTCATCGACTCTGACTTGAAGGTACGCCGACGTGATGCCAATGTCCGTTGACGCTACTGACGCCGAAGTGATCTAGGTCAAGCTAATTGACTTCGGGAGCGCAGTCGTTGCCGACCCTACGCAGCCCCGTCCTACGTATCACCTCTTCTTTGGAACCACAGCCTATGCGTCGTCCGAAATCCTTCTCAAGAAGCCCTACAAGGCGCCTCCAGCGGAGATATGGACCCTCGGAGTCCTCCTATCCTACCTTCTCACTGGCCATTCTCCATTCCCTACCGAGCAGGACGCAAAAGACGGCCATGTTGTCATTCGGGAGCCGAAGTCTGGCCGTCTCAGCAAGTCCGCAATCTCCCTCATGGCACGGTGTCTGGAGAAGGATCCGGAGCAACGTGCGGATGTCCTCGAGGTTCGCAATCATCCCTGGCTGCAGGGAGCTCTCGAAAGCCGTGGGCGGGATTGAGCCATTCTTCGAGGCAGTCCTCACCTCCGATCCTCTCTGCATGCCCTATGCACGCACAAACCCTGTCATTTATGACGTCCTTCCATGGACTCGCTTTACGATCTGCGTCCGCTCTGGCCGCGATGCATGGACGATGCGCAGACTCGGTCTTATTCTTATTCGTCTTCTGTTTGTCTCTTCCATCCTACACCGCATCATCGCATCCTTCCATATGCAATTCCGCTCTTCTATACATGTTGACCCCGTCGCAACGCCAGACATGTAGATGTCGCACCCACGTAATCATCCATGCCCCCGCTTCTCCACCGCATTGTCCCCGACTCCCCCGTCTTGCATACTACGTCTAATCATTCGCCGTCTGACGTTTGGCAGATACACCATTGCATTATGATACCATTCGCCCACACAGCCCTCATTGCGCATTGTTCTTTGGATTGTCTTCGACGTACTATATTCCTTGGAGCTGTTGGCAGTTAATGTGTTTGATTAAGAGGTTGTTTGTCAACATCACTATCAGAGTTATCTCATGTACGATCCTCGAGAATGTAAATAGAACTTAAGAGGTGTTTTGCGGACGTTGTGTCTGTGTTCCGTATGCATCACTTCGAGTGACCTGGTCCAAAGTCGTCGCCAGGCTGGGAAAGAAAATGGCTCATGTGAGGCTCGAACGCTGGTCCTGACAGGGCCAGAGATCGGAGGCGCCCGGAAGCTCCCGGACCATGGTTGCGCCGCTTTGGCCAATCAGAATGTGCGCTTAGTAAACCTTCCTGCTCATCGTCACTGACGGCGAGCTCGCCTTGGGCCTTCCGTCCCACCCTCACTATGTCGCTCTCTATATTCAACGCTGCGCGTACGTCCATTTCTTCTACATCTTGGGAACATTCTTGTTGACTGTATGCGCATCCAGTTGCGAACGCTGGTCGGCGAGCAGCCTTGCGACCTCAAGTCGGTGTTTACGGTAAGTTGGCCATTACTATGATGCCACATTACTTTCTTCTGAAGATGAAGTTTTACTTGTGCTCACATCTATCTCCCAGCTGCACGCCAACTCCACTCATCACAACCTACCTCGTTCCCCTCTACGATACCGACCAGCTCTACAGACCCTGCTGAGCCGATCACCCAAATTGCGAAACGCGGCTCGACGCAGCTGAGCTTGGAGACCCCTTCGAACCGCGCCGAGTATGTGCTCTCGACTCTGGATAAGATCGCAAACTGGGCGCGGCAGGGCTCTATGTGGCCCATGACGTTCGGTGCGCACCCCCAGGCATGCCCACCTCCGTTCAATCGAGCTCACCTCCGCTGTGTCCATTCTATCACCGTCCACCCCACTCAATCACCTCCAAACGCAACCCCGAATCCTACTGTGTCTAGGTCTGGCGTGCTGTGCCGTTGAGATGATGCACATGGCCGCCGCGAGGTACGACCAGGACCGGCTGGGCGTCGTGTTCCGGGCGAGCCCCAGGCAGTCGGACATCATGATCGTCGCGGGGACGTTGACGAACAAGATGGCCCCGGCGCTACGCAAGGTGTACGACCAAATGCCCGAGCCTCGTGAGTGTTTTCCGTTCCGTCTCGTGTTTTCCTGCCTTCGTTTCGGCGTCGTGGTTTGTTACTTGTCCGTGGCTATCACGAGCCTCGTGCTCTCCGGGGCCGGCAGTAGCTTGCTATATCGCCATGAGGTACGGAGAGGGATTCGGGGCATGAAGGAACGGTGTCTACCGGGATTGTGAACGATGGTGAGGCAATGTAGACAGGCTGTTCATTGCGTTCAGACCACCGAGTTGGAGCAATGAGCTTGGCTGGCCGTGTTGACGAACAACGCATCAGACGGAGGGAAATCTTGACGTTCCAGACGAAGGCTATTCTACTCGGTATCGGGCTGCGTCAGGTACTGATCAGGTTCACAGGATGGGTGATTTCCATGGGTTCGTGTGCGAATGGAGGAGGTTACTACCATTACTCGTACTCCGTTGTTCGGGGGTGTGACCGTGCGTGTCTCGATTCCAATGGATGCTATATTCGTGACCAAGTTGTTACGTCTCTTCCAGGTATCGTCCCCGTTGACATCTACGTCCCTGGATGCCCCCCGACGGCTGAGGCATTGCTCTATGGCATGCTTCAGCTTCAGCGGAAGATGAGGCGGAGCAGGAAGGGTGTTCTTTGGTATGTATCAACTTCTATACTCAATCAGAAGCCGCTGACTTTGAACCGTCTCAGGTATCGGAAGTAGTCGGGCTCGCGGTAGAGTAGGCTGTCAGAGGCCGTACTTAGCTCCTAATTATGAGCCGTAGAATGGACCAGAGTCTTTGAGTGCTGTGTGCTATGTCGAGGGCGAGATACAAGGTGTCTTGTAGGGGCTTGAGCGAATCAATTCTGCGCAGATTGCGGGGTCCGGAGGCACCCAGAGCCGTTGGAGAGCCAACCGAGACTGAATTGAGGACGTGGTGCTAGCCTGCCCAATAAGGAAGTTGCGGGGTCTGCCGGGCATCCGACCCTGGCCCTCACCGTCGTCCCCGCTTCCGTCCTTGTGCTCAACCTCTCCCTCGTCCAATTTCCGACGACCAGACACCCACACCAGCGAGCGGACCCGCCAGCCAGCAAGTGGTACGTGGTGAGCGCATCCGTCGTGGCGTAGACTTTATCTTCTACCCGGGCTGTGTTCCCCGCCTCGTTCTCACCCATCAACACCTTTCGACTGCCTCGTTTCCCTAGTCTCCCAGCGCGTCGCTCTCTGGAAACTCCGACATGGCGACTGCAGTCCACCTTCCTTCACCAGAGCCAACTGGAACTCCACTGAACGACGTCCCCGCTGGCCTAGTCTCCCCCGGCGCCCACACGCATTCCAACAACTACTCTTTGAAACGGCTCACTTTGACCGACCTCGACCTCCGGGACGATCGCTACCCAAGCATATCTTCCGTTAAATCGTCCCCACCCTCTACCCGTTCCCAGTTCAATCGTGCAGACCCCGCAATTGACGCAGGCATGACGGTAGCGCTCCGTGCCAGCTACGAGAAGGAGCACGGACCCGGTACGACGCCGCCCCAGAAATCTTGGCTCGGTGAGAACATCACTCAGGAGCCCGCGCATTGGGAGTCGGCGCAAGATTCGTCCCCTGCTCCCGTCCTCGAGGCGCAGCCCAGCTCGCCCACTGCGAGGGATTCCGCACGGCCCGCTGGGAATCCCCCTGTCGAACCATACCCCGCGGACGAGCAGGCCACAAGCGGCCCTTCTGCTGTTTCACCTGCTGATCACGCCAGCTCAACCGCGGTCCCGCTCCCTCAAACCCTTGACATGGGGCAGCAGTTGTCGAAGATTCGGCGTTCGGGTGATCATTACGATGCTACTCCCAACTCCATTCCTCCTCCCAATGCAAGTCTTTCCATCCCACCTGGCGCTAGCCCGGTAACTCCTGTTCTGTCTCCCGGCGGAGCGTCCTCACCTCGCCACCCTTCGATCCCTGGAGCTGCGAACGGCACCAATCCGAATGCGTCCACCATTCCACCCATTGTCCCACTCTCCGCGGGTCCCACTTATAACCCCTCTACGATGCAAATTCCAATCTCCCCTAAACCACGGGCATATGCTCAGCATCCGACGTATATCACGCCCACTACGGCTCCTGCAATGCAGCCTTCCTTCTCGCCCCCACAAGTGCCGAAGGAGGAGGTTTGCGTTGAGTGCGCCATGCGCGACCAGGATATGGCGGACGTCGACGTTACAAGCCCTGGAGTGTGGGATAGGGAGAGCGACGTTCTCTACGAGGAGTTGTGTCGACGGGAGGCGGAGGAGGGATCGTCCGGTGTGTTGTCCTCAGACAACTCCTCACGACCCCGGGCGAAGGGCGGGAAGCTTACGGAGGAGAACTTGCGGTTCTGGCTAAGCATCGTGCGTTTCATCCGTCTTGCGCTGGATTTCCGTTGGCTAACGTCAGCACAGAATCCCAAGGAGCCGTCATCCCGGCAGCAAACCCTTGACCAGTACGTCAAGGCGCAACGGTCACTACTGGAGGCAGACGCTTTGGCCCGTGCACGGGCGCTGCGTGAGTCTCGTCTGCTCGATGAGAAGATGCGCGACACGTTCTCTCAGCTTCGGCGATCGGCGTACGAGCTCGGCAGTAGCACAAGTCCGGCGGATGACTCCTTCGGTTTGCGCATCAAGACCCCACGCATGCCTTCTTCTGCACAAGCGCAGGCTCACTCTCGCGAGGTTACGCTCCTAGAAAACGGCATGATCGTCGAGCACGTTGACCTTCGGAAGGAGGAAAGGGAGGAGCGGGACAGAAAACGCAGGGAAGAGAGGCGGGAGAGGCGCGAATCGAGTCGTCCACGCAAGTCCTCCAGAAGCTCTCGTTCGGCGGCGGATGTTGCATCCGTGTACTCAGTGCCCCTCGCCAGCCCTCTGCCGCAAGCGGACAGTGGCTTCTTCTCGAACCCGCGTGATTCGCGGTATTCCCAATCCTTCTCTCTTCGCCCCAGCAGTGTCCTTGCACCGGGGGGAGAACGCCCCGTGACTATGCTCCGTGCTCAATCGCAAGCGTCATTCTCTGAGGTGCAGAGCGTCGGCTCTGCTGCTTCACCAAGGCGATCCCGCTTCTTCGGATTCAAGAACTTGAGCAGTGCCTGGCACAGTCGGGATAGCGTGGCGCCTACCGGTAGCATGATTGACATGCAGTGCGTAGTACTGTCTCCGCATGCTCCCACATTTCTGATGAGCGTCCTTCACATATAGCCTTGCCCTGCATCAAGAGCAGCAATACTTCGCTGCGCATCCTTCGGCCGTCGATATCAGCAGCAACACACCAACCTTGCGGGTGTCTCAGTCTTGGCCACGGGCGGTCTCTTCTCCGGAGCCTGTCGCCCCAGCAGCGCCGACATCGACAAAGAAGAAGAACGGCCTGAAAAAGATCTGGAAACTGGTCACCGGTACCTCCAAAGGCAGCGCGAAGGGCGCTGGTCAATCGCGTTCTATTGACAGGCATGAAGACGATGCACCTTTGGCCCCCCCGCCCCCGCTGTCCTATCTGGTCGATCGTGAAGGAGTTGGGAGACGGCATGTCTCCACCCCCTCGCTGCTGTCGTCCATTTCCCCTAACCAATTCTCTCAATGGGCATCATCGCCTCCCACGGCTCCTTCCAGTGCATTGCCATCACCGACCTCGTCACGATACCCGACCCTGGTTCCGGAGCTCAATGGCGAGCTCAAGGACCAACCGATCCCGGAAATGGTCGTGCCAGACCATCGCATATCGGCATTCGAACTTGGGTCGTCCAATGACGGGACGCCGAACGACCTAGATATGCGGGGACGGGCTGCACATAGCTCATCCAGGACACTGTCTACCCTTGGGCCCCCAACACCCGGCGCGACAGCACCGTCCAACCGGCCCCAATCCGCCGTCATTTTGCGCCGGGATAAATCTCTTCCACCGCTTCCTGGCGAGCCGCGCCTGGAATTCCCATCCAATCCCATGCCCGAAACCCGCCCGCAGACGATGTACGACCTCCTCCAGGCGCCGTCGAACACCATGATCCGCGGCCTACCTCCACCTCAGGCAGCGTTCCGTACCCCTGAGGTAAGGCGACAGTCGTTTGGCGGTATGGCGTCAATGCCTCACCCCGCTGTGCAGACCTTGCCTGCGCGGACCGCGTACGGACGCGCTTCTGTCAACGTCCCTCCATTCCTCGCCGAGGAGAAGTACGCTGAGTTCGGCGCGTCGACCCCGGCGTTGTCTCAATGGGGCGCTCCTGAAGCTAGCAAGCGGTCTTTGACGACCCCCGGGAAACCGAAGCAGCGGCGCAGTAGGTTCGGCCTAGCGTCGCTGTTTGGCAAGAAGTCTGTAGAGCTGGACCGACCCGAGTCGCAGATGGACCTCGGCGCCCTGTCCAACGGGTCCGGATCGATGGAACCTCTTGATTACAACCCCTACCGATCGTCTGCGTCCGACCAGCGCGACGAACCGAGCTGGAACGGCGCAGCGGGACCCGGCTCTTCGCACAGCAGCGCACCGAGGATGTCAGTCATGTCCAAGAACATTGCTGAGCTGGTCGAACAGGATCCCGAGTTCGTTGCATACCGTTATCCCTCGAGCGACCAGCGCCTCGAGGTCATGCGGTAGTCGCTCGCATTCCGCCAGATTTTCGGGTTCTTCTACTCGTTCCCCCCATCGTTTGTATGCATATCGACCCGAATACCTTGCCTCCCTAATGGAAAATCGGGCGTTTCTCTGCCCGGCTCACTTGGATCGTCTCCCCCAACCCTCCATTGTACGAATACTACGATCGATCATTCGTTACCTTCACGCACCCACCCGCAATTTCGCGATTGCATGTTGGACGCTGCTCTTCACTTGCACATCCACTGGCACACTCACTCGGCATACTCACGCTTTCATTCCTCGGCTCATTCTCCCTCACGTTCGCGCTGCACTTAGTTGTTGCTTGGCTCTTGACCGTCCGTCGCTCACTAGTCATTGCTGCCCTCCCCTCACTTGACTTCACACTCATCCCTTCACCTCGCATCTTCCATGACCATTACCTCAAACGCCCGCCAGCGAAGACTCTGCATCTTCCCCACACCAGTCATTTCGCATATAAGCCTATCTCGGATTCTTGTTCATACACTCACTCTCCGCCTTTTTCTGTAGTCGTCGCCTTGGGGCCCGCCGCAATTTCCGTAATTTGTCCTATCGGCGGTCGCTGATGTACGTGTAGATCAGAACTTTGTCTATTAATCTTCTGGCCATTTCTTACCTTTCATGGTCTGCGGCGTTGCTGTAGCCAGGCGGAGTGGCGAAAACTCCTTTGAGGAAGTCGGTTGCAGGGTGCGTATCTGTGTCTTTGATGTGCGTTGTGGTTCGTTGTGGTTAAGATTTCGGCCGACGCGCTAGGTCCAAGATCCCAATAGTACCACACAGCTCTGCAGCAACCTACCTTGCTTGTATGTACACATACGGCGAGCATTGCTAGTTGGGTCGAAGTCTCCGTGGAGGGCGTTAGAGGGAGTCGAGATAGGTCGAGATGCGAGCTCCCCGACTGTAGCCATCGTCACGCTCACAGTAGTCCGTGACACCGACACCCTTCGTCGTAAGTTAACCTTGATCCCGGATCCATGGAGGGCATCAGTGCTTTTGTCACTGTACCAGAACTTCAAGGTCAGGGCCGTGATCTTTCGAATCCGTCTTTTTAATCCATTCTAACAAGAGGAAATCAGCCTATAGCGGAAATTACTATAAACCATGTCGCGAACCTCCTGAGGCGACCGTTACGACTTTGCACTTGTTTGTCCTCGCAGTCTAGGGCAGCCCCTATGATCCCATATGCGTGTACGCTGACTTCACTTACAACCACCAGTCACTCGAAAATCTCCCATGCAACACTCAATTATACGTTTTGCGCTCTCTTCTCGCCTACAGGGTAGCATTTTGCGATATCGTCTCTGACCCCGTTCGCTGCATCTCTCCCAGCGTGTCGGAAGTGTCCAAACATCACGCACTCTTGCCACGGACTCTAACGCATGTTCTCAGCCCTTACCACAACGTGTGGATCAGGACAGAACTAAGCACTTCGACGGCGGTTTCCAGGAGAATCCTCCAGAGGTTGGATCCAAGCATATTTTTGGACACTACAACGCGCACTTTGGTGAGGTCATTAGCACTGCAAATCGGAGAACGACATACCGTATCGAACGCAAACTCGGACAGGGGTTCCACTCTTCTGTCTGGCTCGCGAGAGAGATACAGTGAGTATTTTCTGTGATACGCGGGCAATGTTCGGTTGTACCTCACGGATTGCTTGGTCTCCCGATTTCAGGGAGGATCGCTTCGTAGCATTGAAGATCCTGACCACCGACGCCACAAACGCGCATAATAAGGGCCTTTCCATCGAGATCGAAGCGCTGGCTTTGTTGGAGGGACATCCGAATATCATTCGCGCACTTCGTAACTTCATTATACCCTCCAAGAAGACATCCGCCCATCCGAAGGAGGAGCACATCGTTATCGCCACTGTGTTGTACAGTGGCAGCCTCTACGACATCCTCCGAGTCGCTGGTGCCGCAAAGCGATTTGCGCCAGTCCGATTTGTCAAGCATGCTCTGCTACATGTGCTCCGCGGACTGGCCCACATGCATTCGCGAGACTATGTCCACACGGGTACGTAACGCTTGTTCGAGTTACCCCTACAATCGAAGATGAACTAAGGTCTTTGAACTGGCACTTGCAGATCTGAAAATGGATAACCTCAGTCCTTGTAGATAACGGACCGCTCACAGAGACAGATATCGACTCGCTGCTTGTCGCAGATCCTCCCCAGTGGTACCGTCCACAGGCAAGTGAACTTGAACCTCATCCTGCGAAAGTTGCCATCTCGCAGCCATTGCCCGTACCCACCATAGAAGAGGCCATGTCGCGAGCTTTCTGCATCTCGGACATGGGGGTCAGTAAGTCAAATGTTGCTCGGAGTGATCGGTGTGTTAAACGGGGCTACAGCTGATGTTTTCTGCCACAGCGTGTTGGAAGGGGGATCTTAAGGCTGGTATGAATGTGTCCCCGATCAACCTTAAAGCGCCAGAAGTTATTCTTGGGGCGCCACTGGACGAGAAGGTCGACATCTGGATGTTTGGATTGCTGGTCAGTCAATCTTATCCCATCGTTATCCGGGAGCGCATACTGATTTAGCGTGTTGTCCTAATTCGTCAAGCTATATGAGTCAGTCACTGGCACCATGTTATTCCGTCGTCCCGTGGAACTTGAATCCGAGGCTCCTGGTTTCCCCGTCGCTTTCCATCTATGGCAGATGTGCGCACTGCTGAGCACAGTGGACAATTTCCCGCCCTATTTGCGTGGTGGAATATATGCGGAAAAGTACCTCAGGCTGAACTCGGATGGATGTAAGTACCCACTTAGGGTCATGGATAGTCACAAGGAGGCAAAGCTGAACGTTGTACTGTCTTGCAGTGGTTTCCCATCCAGACTTGCCTAAACAGCAGCATGGGACCTTGCGTAGGGCTCTGAATGGAAACCGTCCCGGCCTGGATCCCGCTGACGGCGATGCAATTGCGAGCATCTTGCAGCGTTGTTTGAAGCTCGATCTGCGGGAGCGACCTGGTGCGGCCGAGCTGCTGGAGGGCCCTTGGTGGGGGTTAGAGGGTGACCCATGATTCCATCTGTTCGCTTAATTATGCCCTGCTATTGTCAGATCGACGACCCCATTCTACGTTATTCGTTATTTTCTTACTATGCATCATGACCGGTGTTCTCGTCCTGTAGCTTGCCGTCGAATATAACCCCACTCTTAATCGATATCCTGAATGTGCGCGACCGTCTTTATCGGAAAAGATCGACTGTCATCTTTTGGTCCCGATAAGGTCAGCAACGGAGACTACGTGACCGTGGCCCAAATTGTCATCGACGTAGTAGTCATTAGTCATTCAAGGGATGTTGGGCTTTCATGCAGAATATAAGTAGCATCAGTGAACCTGGGCCGGAGCAAATGAAGCGGTATCAAGAGACATGCGGTAATGCATAGTGTGCTATCACGGACGGTCAACACTCTTATTGCGGAGCGGTCACCGTATTGGTGGTGAGGATGGCGTTGCGGCTCCTGGGTGCGTCCTGCTAACTACATGTGCCATAACCGATTTGGGAAGCGTATACCCGACGAACATCTAAGATCTTCGGTTGTACGGGTACTATCCGTCTCTGCTACAGGTGCGCTCAGAAAAGCACGACTTGTATGAATTCCATAAATTAGACTAAACGCAAGATAGATATTCCTAGAAGCAGAAAGCCGACCACACCCCAGAAGTCGATCGCACACACCTCTACCGCCATCCGAAATGAACGTCTTCTCAGACTCGAGGAACTCCTTGAACAACCTCTGGGTAAGTCTGAGCAAGCAACTACGGCAGCACAAGGCGTGAGTAGGGCTTCTGACAGCAACGAAAATTGTACCTACCGCAAACAGCTCTGGGGCCCGGACGGCAAGCACTTGCGGGTCCTCGCCAAGGCCAACGAAACTGAACACGTACGAGCTGTCAGCTCAGTTCGATTAAGCGGATATAAATTAGAGACGACGTACATAGTGGATACCCCAGCTTCGATGGCGGACGAGAGCGTGAGTGCTGCGAGCAGATGTCAGTCGTTCGCCATGAGAGCATCCAAGGTACGGGTGGTCCACTCACAGCTCTGCAGACCGATGAGGAAGGCGAACAACAGGACGGGCGCGGTGTACTGCCCATGATCGTTGTACGACGGATGAGTGACTAGGGCGTGCATGCATATCCTGCGTCAGTCAACATCAATGGAAGTATTTCGTAGGACTTACAACGGAGGTAGAGGTACGCGAAGAGCGAACAAAGAAGGCCGGTCAGGTAGGCACCCCAGGTCAGAGCTACCAACATCTCGTCAGCCCGGGGAACACGATGAACGCATGGGCGGGCGTACTCATGTTGACGAGGGAGTCGTTGATGATGGTGTCAATGCCGCGGTCCTTGAACAGCCGCCAGGTATCCTTCGCAGCGTCGATATAGGGCTTGCCGTACAGCGCTGGGATCACGATGAGCATAGGGTGGATGTTGTGTTCGGCCATATCACTCACCGATCTCGATGTATGCGTAGCTGTTGGAAGCCACGGTCAGGGACGCTAGACGAGGAGGAACGATGCGGCTGTACGCACCGGTTGAAGTATTCGATCGCGCTCTCGATGCATCCAATGAAACACTCCGCGCACATGAACAAGCACGCCTCGACGGCTATGGCGACAGATCGCAACGTCAGCGCTCATCCGTATCTGCTGTTCCGTTAGCAGCGGGAGGGAACGTACGGTGGCCATCTGCGTTGGCGCTGTTCCTCGCGGCGTTCAAGATCATGCGAATGAGCTCAAGGATGGTGACGATCAAGGAACCAAACGCGATCGAGCCTAGCGAGAGGGTAGAGGCGCGGACGAACGACGAGAGCGTGGGGTGCTTCGGCTGGCGTGGAAGTAGGTGGTTCGGTCAGCCTCTGCTTCTGTGAGTTGGGAGACATCGCGTTACCATCAAACCTGCCTCGCGCGGGCCGAAGTAGTACCAGCCTGGGCACACATGAGTATCGGAGAGCGAGGGATAGTCCGAAGCGCGAGCTATACTTACAGCCGAAGGGACCACCGGCGAGGGTCGCGAGCGAGACGTTGCCGATCACCTGGGACGTCCAGAGGAAAAAGAAGGTCTCGAAGACGACGAGGCCAATGACCTTGCCAGTAGAGCACGATTCGCCGAAGTCGCAGGCTTCACAATCCTTGTCAGCTGCCGATCAACCGCACGGGATTGTAAAGAAACGTACTTGGGCTACCAGGTGTGTACCTGACATAGCTGAGGGGTCCGGGGTTAGAAGATGCGGAGACGCGGACAGGCGCACGCCCGGGATTACTTACGTAGCGATGACCGTGAAAGCGTACCACCTGGTGTCCGCATGGAGTAAGCTACATGCGTACATGCTAGTGTGGCGTCTTTTACTCACACGCTGAGCGCAGCCTGGAGGATAAGAGACGTGAACGCCACAAAGTACACACTAGGGTGGTGCTTGGTGACGTCCATAACGACTTGCAGGAGTAGCGAGGCCAGGGGGATGCGCGACCGATAACCCCAGTACGCCAGGACAGAGAAGAGCGCGATCACGGTGAAGATAATTGCTCCCGCTACGAATCCCGACGGCGTGAGCGATGAGATATAAGACAGATGGAAAACTACGTACAGTAGTACTTGGTAATCCAGTAGTATGCACAAATTGCACTTCAGCGCAGTGGAGTTAATGTCAGTGCAGGGTTCAAAGAACATCCTTACGTACATGTTCAGCAAGATGGTGAGAACCAGGGTAATATGCATGATAGCTCTCGTGAACATGCGCGTGAGGATGAGGTATATTGCAGAGAGAATCAACGCTGCTCCTGTTACAAGCAAGAGCAGGATGATGGTATGGCTAACCATAAGTAGAGTAGAGGATAAGCTACAAGTACTAGAAGAGATTCTGAGAGGACGCACTTGTTCAGGGTGATGCTCTTTCCAGTTGAACCCTTCCCGACGCCTCCTCCGAGCCCCCCAGCATCACCTTTGAATTTCGACACTGTAAGGACTGAGACGATGATGAACCCTACCAACTATACCGCCAAAAGGGCTGGAATGTCAGTCCTCGAGGAGGATAGAATAGACCAGCAGACTGACCTGAGCGATGAATAGAATAAGGAAGATGGGGTCGTTTATCCTCTTCTTAGGCTTGAATCGTTCTCCCTCATACGGTGACTTGGTATCTGCGCCATAGGACGGTCCCTGGCCGCCGTACGCGTACTGTCCTGGTTGTGGCGGTGCATACGGGTTCGCGGCGTAGAAGGGAGCGGGACCAGGAGCAGGAGTGCCGACCTCTTGATATGGGTGCTGGGTGGGGTATGACATGCTGGTCTAGCTCTATGGGGTGGTGTGTGGGTATCTTGGCTCCGGGCGCAAGAGGTGTTTGGGAAGGTTCGGGGCGATGGTCGTTGCAGCTCGTTCGTGTCGTTCAATGCAAGGACAGCCCACGCAATGGGAAAGGGGGAATAGAAGGCGTGGAGAGAACAAGAAATGCAAGTGAAGTGTGAATATAAAGGGGACCAAGCGCGGGGCTTGCAGACAGACAAAATGCGGTGCTGCTGCAGTGCGCCTCGGTCACTTTCTTGCCTTGTCCTGTCCGGCCCGTGCCTCGGAGCGCCCCCTCCCGGCAGCGTGGTGGTTTCCAGACAACATATGTAAACGTCAGACCAACATTCACAGCAAGACGCTACTGTAGCTGATATACTACAATGTGTTATATTCGACGAGTCCGATACTACGTGGATACAGAAGTACGAGCATCACTGGCGCTGTGCGGAGTAGGGTAGGGTACTTCATGTGTATACTGACAGCTACGATACAGTTGTAAGTGTTATGTTCAGTGTTCGAGTTGCATGACGAGAGCTCAAGGATAGAGACGAGCAGCGCACATAAAAACGAGAAAAACCCACAGGAAGTCGAGCAGAAGGTGCGAGACTCGCTAAGGAAGCAACAAACAGCAATTCAACATCGGATGGAAACGGATGCGAGAACTCATGCCGGATCGGGTATGATACATGTCGTGTTCCCGTCGATGATGCCCGATGATGTCTTGCGCGGTAGCTTGTACATAAACCGGCGGGAGTACTTCCGAAGCCTGCCAGTGGAAGCGCCTTGTCAGTGAGAGATACAAGCCCAACGGAGCGGTGACACGCACCCTTGGATGAGGCCAGAGCCTCGGGAACGCCATTGTCAATCTGCATGGGCACTCTCTGGAGGGTCTCTGAACCGAACAACAAGTACGGTGACGTTGTCTGTGGAGTAATTGCGGTACGCGTATTCAAGCAGCTCCTCTGCAGCCTGCCGTGGATCTGCAATAGCGCGTACGAGATCGACGGCGCCCTGGTCGTTGACGACGTCCCACAGCTGCATCGCCTATGAGCGCAACTTTCAACCCTGCGATGAAAGATGAAGACTGACCCCATCACACGCCAAAATCAAGAACTCGTCCTGTTCGCTAAGCTCCGTCTCCGTGGTATATGGGGACCCTACCACGAACTCCTTCATGGACGAGTCGCCGAGACTGCGCGTGACGTTGAGCACCCCGTTGACGCGCCCGCTCATCACGAACCCGCCCGCGTCGGTGATGCGCTTCGCCTCCTGCTTGTCCGAGCCCTTGTGGTCGTACGTCAACCGTACCGCCTTGCCCGCGCGGCAGAGGACTCCACGTGCGTCGCCCGCATTTGCGCAGTAGAGCACTCGGCGCACGCTCGTTGGGGGCATGGCGATTTTCTCCTGCACGGCGGACGGACTACTTGAAGATGCGCCTGAGGGACCGGGTACGGAGGCAGAGTGCTGGTGATGAGCCGCGCCACCCAGGTTCTTGAGAGCATGCAGGAGCTTACTGGTCGTGTCCTTGGCCTTTGCGTCTCCGTCGCCGTGGTTGGGTTTGGCGCTGTTGTTGTCTGGCTCGGAACCTGCATTGTCTGGGCTATCGCCTCCATCATTGTCGGTCGCGGCCACGGCGTTCGTTGCAGACGTAGGGAGGGGTGGAGCCACGAGCTCAAAGTCTTGTGGCAGGAAGGACTGGTTGCCACTCTCGTCCTCAAGTCGAAGGAACGCGGTGACGGCCGTGCAACCAGAGTGCATCTTTCCATCCGACTCCTCCGACAGTCGCGACAGGTTCATGTCGACATCGTGGAAAGTATGATTAAGCACATCAGGAATCGCCGCGGATAGGTCCCCTCGCATCGCGTGGAGAAGGCACTGAGGTGGAGAGAGGAAACGCGTTGTTGGATTTGGAGTAGAGAAGGCGAGAAGAGCGGGTCACATACCAGAGCAAAGTTTTGCCCACACCACTCTGCAGCCTGCTTCCCCGCGTGACCGTCAAATATGGCGAAGAAACCTTGGCCCCGCACTCCACCGAACGGAACGACGATAGAGTGAGCGTCTTCCATGAACCGCCGGGGTCCTTTGGAATCCGTTACTGCGCACTTGAAAGATAGATTTGGAGGAAGTGAGTCATCTTCTAGTATTCTGCGTGGTCATCATCGCTTAAGGGTCATGTAGAAAACGCATTTAATGGAGACTGACTGGGAAGAGGCCTGAGCTGGTGAATGGAAAGATCGCCACAATTTGAGCGCCGTGGAGATATTGTATGGACGAAGGTGTACTCACAAAACCCATCGGCGGACGCCATTCGTGGTCAGGGTGGTCGAGTAAGAAGTAGATGGAGTCAGTAAATGGGAGGGCTTAGGGGCGGAGGCAGAGTGGAGGTATAAGACCAGGTTTAAGCAGGGATTGGAGTGTCCGTTCGCCGGCCCTGTCTCATCCCAACAGGCGCTTGTTGTTCCAATAGCGTCATTCCTTCAGATGGGGTTAGGGTTGAGACATACCATCAGTCACTTATAACTTCGCTTTGCATTATTCGACGAATTGTTAAAAGAACAATAATGCGGTGCAGGTGCACTATTTATTACTAAGTAGCTCAACCTTCATCGATATCCACGATGACACGTACGGCTGCAGCGGACGTTCCTGGTTCAGATTCTTTACAAGAAACGACATGGGAAACGTAGTAAAGTACAGTCTTGACCTAGTCTTCAACATGAGTTTAGAGAACGAGTCTCATCGTTGTCGATCTCGCCGCGAGGCGAGAAAGACCGGATCACCCGCTATACGAAGGGTCAATTTCGAACGTCGTTCCAATCACCACCACAGGACGACCAAGGTTACTGGGCTTGCCCTGGTATTCCGCTATCTCCTCCCTAGTCGCAGTACGGAAATTGTGAAATTCCTTCTTGTGGCTACCGATTGCGTCTTCGACCTACTCAACCACGCATTTGGCCCGCAAAACGTAGCAGCACCTCGCAGTGTTGCTCGATCCTATCGCCTTCGCGTATTTCTCGCCGCCCTAGGGTATCAGATTGTCGTCAGCAATGGCTGCCACAGATGTCGACCTTCCTGTCTCCTACTTACCGAACGACTAGTATAGCTCTTGACGCAACAGAGGGTGCCTTTGGGCACTTTGATAGAACAATCTGACGAGTTGCGCCCACCTTCACGGTCAGGTTTGAAGTCCAGCTCTTCCCTTGAATACACGTGTCACAAGTCAGCTATGAGTGGCAAGTGTGCCATCCAAGACTTAATGGCTTACCAGGGCATTGACCATGTATTGTCTGGCCGCTGGCTGCCCACCCCTCTCTAGGGCCAACTGATTGTGGCGCAGCGGATTGTACTGATCGCGAGAGAGAAGCGCCACGCACTTGCGGGCTACGTAGGATCGCTTGAAGCGATACACGGTATCGTAGTCACTCTTCTGCCAGTCAGCGGATTGGTTGGGCCTCTGAGTGAAGATGTACGTCAGCCAAGCCCGAACAGACGCTGACTTGACCGTGGATTGAGAAACGCACCGCGGTGGGGCTCGGGAGCTGCTGCTCGTAGCCCGTGATCTGCACAACGTGTCCGCCGGGAAAGGTCTCGTTGACGTAGTTCTTAAGCCACACAAATTGCCCAACCTGCCATTCCGCGTTAACCATCAGAACTTGAAGTGTAGACGATTACGGTAAGTACGCACCTGGAAGGAGAGCCCTGAAATGGGGGTGACGTTACCGTGGCGGCCTTGGGTGGACGCGGTGGGTAGGCCTCCACCGGATAGTAGTAAGGTCTTCCACCAGGGGTAGGCCTCCACCGGATAGTAGTAAGGTCGTCCACCAGCCATCGGGTTAGTAGGGCGGGTACCGTGGGAATGGTTGTTGGTGAGAGGCTGGAAGGGGTAGGGGTTCATAGTAGTTCTCGCGCAAGGAGAGGGGTACCAAAGTGATGATTCTGGCACGAGTCCTGAGGAGTAGGACCTGAATGAGTCCGGAGTAACAGCGAATCTTATATAGTACGCCTGGCGGGACTACCATCTAGTATGCGACTTGACTGAATGCTCGGGCCCGACAGCTTACTAGAGAGGATATCCAAAAATCGATGAGTAGGAGTCACACCTAACAAGGATCTGTGTACGTACCACGAAACAAGATTTGAAGGAGTCTTCCTTGGGCGCCACCATTATTCCACTCTGAGGGCAAGGGCATGCCTCTGTTTTGAGGGACTCACGTGGACCGGAGATTGCTCCCAGATCCTCACGCAGTTTGTTCTTGGCACATGTGTATGTGGTATGACTACCGCCGCCGGAAAGTTTGCTTCCGCATGCTCATGCCAAACACGTCTACTAACAAGGGATCAGATTCCCAGCAATCGACGAACGGACACTATCACCCTACAACACACAGGAATCTGTATCAGCCAATTCAAAATATAGAACCAGCGGCTCAGCGGTGGAGTCCGATACGACGCCCACTGAGCTCGAAGCTGCGGTGAGAGCCTAGCCCAGTAGACGTCGGAGGAATCCATGGTCTCGCCCTCGACGCTGAGAACGAGGGGTGCTTCCCGCGCTTTCTGAGGCAGATCCTTGGTTTCACGGTAGAAGAATTCCAGTGCCTCCTCCGCGCTGAACCGCTGTGAGACGATGTGGGTCGTCATCTTGTCGAATAATGCTGGCAGCGAGGGAACCAAAGGAACCGCCATCTAGGGAATTAGGAATCAGCACTAAACACGAATCGAGCAGCGGAACATTGGGTTGTTTGTAGGTTCACCAAGGCAGACGTCATCTGGCTTGTAGACGTCAGAGCCAACCCATGCTTCATTGGCAGGACGGCGACAATGCTTCACGGAGGCGACTTCTGGCAGATGTATGGACTGATCATAGTCCATGAGAGCGTATAAGACATCATCGCGCTTTCGATGGTCGATCAGATCCTCCAACAGACGGTGGTTATCCCTGTCGAGTCGATAACAGTTCACGACCATGTTGTGCTCGCACACGTCCTAGTCGGACATGCATTAGAGAAGACTGGGAAAGAAACAATTGGGATGACTCACGCGATGGGCTATGCGGTCCGCATGAAGGAAGGCCAGACCCTGGGGGTTATTTTTAGTGTGGACAGACATCGGGAGAAAATGGTACGTACCCGAAGAGTACATTCCATAAATCGCAAGACTTCGCCTACTGTTTGAAGTTGTTCGAGATCGAAAGGGCTACCCCAGCTATCGAAGGAGAACTTAGCAACCTTTCACGCACTAGCTCCGGAATTGACGCACTTAGGCATTGTGACAATCGAGTGCGCATATGGCGTGTCCAGAATAGCCAGAGGAGGAATGACGCACGGAAAGGTCTTAGGGTCCGAAAATAGCTCTCTACGCTGCGAAAGCAGCCGGAAAATGTCGTATTGCGAGCTCTCCTTGCTAACGAGCTTCAACATCAAGTCTCTGCCTAGAGAGTCTTGTGCGCATGCCAGCCTCGCCTGACGACATAGATTCAATTTTCAGACGTTAGTGGGAGGATAATATGTTGCTGACCGTTGTATCAAAAGCCCTCCGAGGACTTGCTTTGTCCCGGATACACCGAACGTACGGGAGACACGCTGCAGTACTGGTGGACGGCGTCCTCCAATCCCTGTAAGGATACTCGGGACGCTCGGGGAGTAATTCATATAGATCTACGCCCCTCTTTGATAGCCACGCCCCAGAGGCTTCCCACCACGCGATCAGGTTAGATGGCCCACGGTTACCGTCATCCAAGGACAGCCATGGAAGCTAAACGAACGGACCAAAAGTATCAGAACAATTATTCAATTAACGTGTCACAGAGGTATTAAGTCTCACATTTGGTATCTCCGGGCTATCAGTGAGGAGTTGGTGGGGTTGTTGGTGGTCCATGGCCGTCCACTGTTCCTAAAAATTGAAGTTCGACGGATCAACCACGAAATTTCAAGTTGGTGATTAACTTGAACCAAGTTGAAGTTGACAAGCTCGATCATCGCGTGGACCCGCACACCAGATTCACCACGGTCACATGATCAATCCCGATCGGAGTGGGTGCGTTTGCCCCCTCCGACGAAGTGCTACCATGCGAACGTCGGAGCTAAAGAGCATCGACTCAATTTGCGCATAGCCTGCAGGAAGGTCCAGCTACCTTGAGGGCCCCGACAGCTGGAGGGGGAATTGCTCGCGAACAAGAACACGACGATGACGTTGAACGACGTGGGAGAAAGCTCCCCCCCTCCACTGCAATCCGGGTTTCGGTATTTGTGTGCTTGCGATGTTCATGGATGGGTGGGGGAAGGGTCCGGCGGCGGGAATGAGCCCGTCAGGGTTCAAGCCTCGAGGGCTTCGTACTCTTCGTCCACGCCGAGGTTCGCCCTCACGTCCGCAGCCTCGATGAAGTTGTGGGGAGCTAAATGCGGCAGCAGGAGGAGGGAGTTGCCTGCGGTTGCGGGGGTGAGTACAATAGCAGCAAGCATGAAATGACTGGTACTCCCCTATCCTCTGTACTGCCTCCTCCTTTGTGAATACGATCTCCCGGTTCTGTCACAAGCCGTTGGCGCAATCATTCTGGAGGCTCTGTCACGGAGGTTGCACTATGATTGCACATGCGTCAAGTCGTTAGCTGCAAGTACGAAAAGACGAGACGGAAAGTGAAGACGAACCTAAACAGTGATTCACCCGTCCGTGCACTCAACTGCACCAACAACCGATCAATATATAAAGGAGCGTACGAGAAATAAAAAAGGAGTTGTCGTTGTCGATGTCGAGATGTTTAGACGAGGACGTTGAGGTGCGCGTTGGGGATCCAGCTGGCCCTGATGCGTTGGAGGAGCCACCAGAACAGGGTAGAATAATGTAGTAGCAAGTAGCGCTGGCCGCGGCGTCGCGGCCAGAACCCAGAGAGGAGACGGTCCACGCATCGATGGTCGGGTAGACAGCAGGGTCCATGTCAACAGAACTGCGAGTTTCCTCGTAGCTCTTGGCAATTTAAGTCAGATGCACCCCCCGATAACTTAGGAAGCCTGAACGGGGAGGGAAAAATAAGATGGTCAGTACGGAATAACCATAAAACACCAAGGGATAGACTGGTGTATGATCTATGATTCAAAAGATCAAAAACGAGCCAAGCGATTTCACTGTGCCGTGCAGTTCGGAAGGGGGAGAGATTCTGCGATGGACTCTTAAATGGGGAGTAGTGGCATGAGGCAGGATGAGTAGAGGCATGCTAGAGACTGCCAGTTCCGGGCTGTTCCGGGTAGTCCTCAACGAGCTCCTCGTCATCGACGTCAACGTTCAACGGAACGTCCAAGTGACGGTGCTTCTGCCACCTGGACCACTTCAAACTTCAAGCTTCAAGGCTCAGCCTTCAAGCGAATCGCGCGGCACCGCCACCATTGCACTGTCTATGTGTGACGAGCGACACGCACGTGGCTACTCAACGTCCCCACCTTGAACTTCCGGAGCTAGCCAGGGACGCCCATCATGTCCAATTTAGGACACTCTACTCTTCTGCAAGGCTAGGCCGGGATCACTCTCGATTTATCGCGTCCGTCTTTCTCCCTTGCGATCCACTCGTACCATCTCAAGGAGAGCTTGATTCGCTATGGGTGTCGACTCGAGCAGGGCGTCACGGTCGCCTCAGATTACTGACGGTCTCCACGTGAGTCCGCCGCCGGATACGTGGATTTGCATGCTAATTCCTTCAACAGAACTACGAGTTAAAAGAGCAACTAGCGTCTGGAGCCGCTTCTCTGGTATTCTGTGCGGTCTGCAAACGAGGGCGTATGCGCAACCGCCTTGTTGTGGTGAAGAAAGTGAGTATGGGATCGCTTGTGCTGCCACTTCCATGCATTCAATCCCTCAAGTTCTCGACTCCGTGCAAGCATCGCAACGACATCGTCAAGGATCCCGTCTTGGCTGCTTCACTTCATTCTACACTGTGTCACCCTACTATCGTCACCCTCCTATCTTCGTTCCCCGCTTCCACCGGATTCTACCAAGTCCTCGAATTCTGCGAGAACGGCAGCCTGTCGGACTTCCTGCACGCCCGTGATTCCCACTCTCTTACCGAGCAGGAGTTACGAGGCGTCGCCCGGGCGCTCATCGATGCCTTGGTCTATCTCAAGAAGGAACGTGTGTTGCATCGTGACATCAAGCCGAGTAATGTGCTCATTACGGGGGACTCTCGCCTAGTACGTTGTCATCTCATGACTGATCTCCCCGCATTCTCATCGCCGCATACAAGAAATTATCTGGCTTCGGTTTCGCTGTCAGACTGCCCGATTCTGATTCGACGGAGACAGCGTTTTGTGGATCACCGAACTATGTATCCCCGTAAGTTTCTAGGATCCCTAGTATGACATTTATGAGACGCATATACAGACTTCTTTTCTTAGGGAAATCTTATCAGGACTGCCCTATCGATTCGCAACCGACCTGTGGTCTGTGGGGAGCGTGTTGCTAACCTGTCTGGCAGGACAGCCAGCGTTCAACGTACGTTGCTGTAATAATCACGTATATGCGGTGTACTAAAGTCGCAACCACATACTACAAGGCTCCTACCCCGGAAGAGATTTTCGAGAACATTTGTTGCGCCAGATATAGGCTCCCCGACGGAGTATCTTGCGAGGTACAGGACCTCATTGCTGGAATGCTTCAGAAGGTGAGGCAAGCCGTGGATATATTTTTGGCTGACCCGATAACCACATGCCTCTGCAGGAGCCCGAAGACCGTACCGCTCTCCATCGAGTACTATCTCATCCGTTTTTCAAACCAGCTTTGCCCGTACACCCTCTCTCAGCAGGTGTCATCGACCCAGACCCTTCCGATGATACGGGTATCACACGTTCATCTGACAGCATATACCGCGATCTACCGTTCCAGCGATACCCGCCCCTCCTATCCAAAGACCCTGGACGCCTCGAACCGACGTTTCCTTGTAAACAGCAGCTCGCGTCCAAGCGGACACCCCTTGACAACATTACCAACTTCTACCTGGATGCATCTCAAAATGACTTGGCTCCGGGCCCTCGGCGAACAACGTTTGCTCCTACAATCTCTTGGCCTGCTGTCGTCACTGGCAAGGACTCCCGACCCGCTACGCCTGCTCTTACGGCTGATTCTGGAACGCCTAGTGTCTCCTCTCGAGGAGGCTTGGCGGAAGCACAAAACACCGGCCTCCATCTCTCTCGACAACTAAATGTTGTCCACAAACAGGCATCACCTCGGACTCAGCTGAAGCGTGTGCTGTCTGAACCCTGCGGCTCAACTAGGCGACGTTCGGAAACTAGTGTGCCCGACTTCGACCAACCTGTCCTATCTATTCCGGCGAGATCTACGATGCCTAGGGTCTCTTCTCAGGCGACGACCTCTACCGCGGTCTCTAAGTCTACCAACGTCTCGGCGGATCTGCGGAAGGTCTCCACCTGTCGACTCAAACCTCAGACCCACAAACTCTCTCGCGGGCAACTAGTCGTTCTTCCTTCGAAGGCTTTGCTGGTCGACTTCCGGGAAAGCGAGCGCAGAAAGGGAAACGAGGGGAAGCAGGTCCTCATGATCACCCCGGACGGTGACACCGTACGTCAATGTGTCTATGGTGCCATGCAGTTGCCACACACTGATAGTATTTCTTGGCAGGTGGAAGTTTACGACGCCCCACATCTCAGTACTCCATGCTGCCTCGCCGAACCCGTCGCTGTCTACGTCCCGAGACAGCTTCCCACCAAGTATCTCAAGCAATATGAAGACGCAATGCAGATAGTCGATCAGCTGAATGCTCGCGTCCCTAAAGTCAGTCGGTTTTTTCCACGAGGATGGCCATCGTTCTTACTCTAGATCTGCCGGCCGTGAAACAGCTAATCCAGTTTGCGGACGATGCGAAGTGCACGCTTATGGCTAATGGACCACCTGGCGACATCGAGATACGCGTCCCAGCAGAGTATGCTGAAGCCGACGACAAGGAAGCGATCCGCTTTCGCCTGCAACGCACCAAGCATACGTTGGAGATCTCTCGACACATCAAGAAGGCGACCGACGCGCGGAAGGACGTCGGAGAGTGGACGAAGAAGGTGATCCCGCTGAGCCATTCACTGGAACTCTCCGAAGATGAACACCGTTCGCTCGACGGTCTGGAACGACTGGCGATGGCCCGTCTCGGAGGGTTCCTGCATGTATGCGAAGCCGCGGAAGAAGTTGAAGGCAGTGGACGGCCGCACATGGACAAGCACGATGGTGATGGGCGTAAACGGCTGGAGCGCACTCTGCGCCACATGGAGAGGATGTCAAAGGATAAAGATTCAGAATCAGAAGAGGGGCACAGGGCGAGGCGACCTAGCGAGGACAGGTCGCGTGCGAGTGGGGTGTCGTTTATGGTTGTCCCTCCACGTCCAAGGACTCGGAAGTTCTCGAGCGCGGTCATGTTGCGATAGAGGTGCATGTTCTAAGATGTTAATGTAGTACTGGGCATAATACCGGAGAAGTGGTACTGTGTGCGACAGAGGGCGATTGAGTGGCAGGCGAGTGGGAATGGAGTCGAGCCTGGCTGGCTGGCGGTGAGTACTAGTCGGGGCGGATGGAGTGACGGGAGTTGCCATATGTGGGCAAGTGGTGAGAATCAAGCTTCGATCTGGGCGAGGATTTTGAGGCGTCGGTCGCCGGGCGCTGGACTCATCTCTTCTCTTCCACATCTTTCGAGCCGAGGTCGTCGAAACCTGTGGATGTCTCAGCAATCAGCTGCTGCAAAGCCTTCGCTCCAGGGGGTCCGTATCAAAGCCAGGAAACGTGCCGTCAAGGCTCAAGCCAAACACGAACCCGACAGTGAGTCCACAAAATCCACTCATCGGCTAGCCCAGCAATGGGCTCACGAGTCCCATTTTGTGCCTCCAGTCTTCCGAGACCAGTTCCTCAAGTATCTCGAGAACGTTCCGCCTACCGATTTTGACGCTATCGCAAACAAACTAGTCCAAGCTGGTTCCACGCTCGAGTTCCTGAAGTATGCAGATGCCCTCTTCGAGGTCCTCCTCGTCGGCGGCCTCCTACAGCCCGGCGGCCAGTACGTCGACGATGGCGCACCGCTCTCGCCGTTCTCGATCCTCAACGCCAAGGAGCCTGTGGAGGTGGCGGACGTGAAGCAGTATGTCGAAGTGTTCAACAAACTAATCCGGAGGTGAGCTGCCCTTTCCTCTCCACCATCCACCATCCACTACCCCCTTCCACCTCCTTTGCGTCCTGTGTGGGGAGTTAAGCCGACGCTGCTTCTGCGTAGATACAAGTACCTCCAGCGGCCTCTTGAAGAGAATTCGCTGCCGAACTTGTTGCAGTACATGAATCGGTGGCCCGAGGCCCAACGGGAGAAGATGGCTGTTGCGACGGGTCTCCTTGTCGCACAGGGTCTCGCGAGCGCGAGCTGCCTGCAGAGTCTGACGAAAGATCATCTCGTCAAGAACGGTACGCCCCTCCATCCCCAACCCTTTTTCTCGCTTCCTATTCTGACGACTGAGCCGCCCCACCGCAGACTTGTCGGCAGGCATCATCACCACCATCTTCCGCGCGTACCTTAGCTCGCAGTCGATGGAGCACCTCGCGGGCACGCTCAAGCGGGGCGGAATCAAGGACCTCCTGCTCTTCTTCCCCCCGAACAAGCGCGACGACAAGACGCTCGACGAGCACTTCCGCAAGGCGGGCCTTCCGCAGATCGCGGAGTGGTGGACGAAGCGCCAGTACGCGTCCCTCAAGGACGGAATCATCAAGCAGCTCCAGGAGCAGCTCGCCAACGGCGACGCGCACTCGGACATCGTCGCTGCGATCAAGGCGCGCCAGGACGAGCAGCCCCTCCCTGAGGCCGAGCTCGTGTCGTGCATTTGGCAGGGCCTCATATCTAGCGTCGACTGGAGCGCGCGCCAGGACCAGAACGAGGCGCTTGCGCTCAGGGAGATCAATGTATGCACCGTCTTGTTTTGCCGTTTGTATGCGGTAGCTCGGTCGTTGACTGATGGGCGATGTGACATGTAGGGTTTCACCGATATCCTCGAGCCGTTCTGTAACGGGCCCAAGACTGAAGTCGCCCTCATCAACACCGTACAAGTGTATTGTTATGAAGACACACGTATCATTAAGGCATTCCCCCAAGTTCTCAAGGTTCGTCCGTGACCCTGTGCTGTTTGTCCCGAAAGTCATGACTGATCCCATTCCCCCGCCAGGTTCTGTATAACAAGGATTGTATCTCTGATCAAGCTATCATCTACTGGCACCAGAAGGGGTCCAAGCCGCAGGGCAGGCAACACTTCCTCCAGGCTACCCAGCCCCTCGTCAAGGTGGGGTGTTCTGTCCTCCATCACATGGACCGTGTATGCTGACGCCTCTTCGCTTCCCAGTTCTTGCAGGAGCAGGAGAGCGACGACGACGACGACGAGTGACGGACTTCCACCACGACGCACTACGCTATTTAGACCTGTTCCCACTGTCCCGCATGTATCTTGTCCAGCCTCTTTATGGCGCATCACAGAACAGAAAATGACAAAAACGCATTTTGAAGGCCTCATTCTCTGCAAAATGGTACAGTTACGTACGGGAACAGGAATCAACGTTCAACGACTTGGCAATCATCAAAACAGGGCCGGAGACTCAAGAGATGGCCAAATAAGGGAACAAGAAACAAGGAAGACGTGTCGACCCGAGCGACAATAAGACGATTGAGGGTCTCAAGGTACCACAGTACTAGTGCACTGAGGAGAGGAGAATGGCGCGAGGGAAGTATTACTGTACAGTATATACGCTACGCCTAACGCGATCGTACACCTACTTTTCGACTGGCAGAGACGGTATGTAGCGCAGCAAGGAAAGGAAAACAGCCCAGGAAATGTACACGGCACAGGAGGGATCAAACAGTCTGCTCGTTCACCGTTCGACATTTTGCTCCGTCCGAGGAGCGGGCGGCATGTCTAGAGTTTACCAGGCTTCAGGCATCTGCGGGAAGTCGCCCATCCATCCGTTCTGGCTGCCCATCTGGAGGAAGATCCCGTCGGAGCCGTTCACGGGCAGGCCGAGGTCCGTCAGGCTCTGCTCCTGCAGCCACAGCGGGATCGCCTGCGGGTTGAACATGCGCTGGTCGTGCGCCCACGGCCCGACCTCCTCGACCGTGAACGGCGGCGGGGGCCCCGCGATGCTCGGGTCGATGTTGAATGGCGCGCCCCCAGGCATGAGCTGGTTGGGGACGTCGCTGGGCCCGCCGCCAGTGGTAGGCATCTGCGCGTTCTGCGGAGGGAGGCCGCCCGCGGCGGTGAGCCCGACCTTGCGACGGAGGTTGGCGAGCATGATGCGGAGGGTGAGCGCGTAGCGCTCGGCGGCGACGTCCGAGAGGAGCTGCGCAAGCTGCTCGACCTGGATCGTGATCGCGGCGAGGTCGAGCTCGGCGGGGAACAGGTTCGCCATTTTGAGGAGGAAGAGGCCGGAGAAGGCGGCCATGACGAGCGTGTCGTGCACGGCGTAGCGCAGGGCGGCGCGGTAGGTGGGCGAGTCGAGCAAGTTGGAGAGGCAGTTGGAGGCGGCGTCCTTGGCTTGGAACGCGAGCTCGCGCTGTTCGAAGGGCATCTTGTCCCAGGAGACGCCGCGGAGGGCGACGCAGACAAGCCAGAGCTTCGCGTAGTGCAGCTCGCCGGCGAGGATCTTGCGCGGGAGTGCCTCCTCGTCCATCGTTTGTCCTGCAGGAGGTAAGTGCATGTACAGGGTAAGTGTAGGAGGGAATGCTTACTATGCAGTTCATCACAGTCTGCCCACCATTTATCGAGGGCGATGTTCGCGCGCCTGATGAAAGACAGCGTGTTGTGGTTGACTTGTCCATTAAGCGGCGATAACGTCTCGTAAATTTGTGCTATAGGAAAACAGTCGGTTAGTCATCCTGCTCGGTCCGATGCTGGTCCGAAAACAACCAAGGAACAATACGCACTCTTCTGAGCAATCAGCTCGACCTGGGAGATCAACCGCACATCCGTCGGCGACGCCATCGGATGGGAGAGCAGCACGCGACAATGCCGGATAGAACTCTCGTCCCGGAGGACGATGGGCCGCCCGGTCCCCAAGCTCATCTGGTGGTCAAACCAATACAAGCACAGCCAGATGCGGGCCGACACGACTGTCAAGATATCCGGCATTAGCCTTTAAGATTATAGGCGGGAGAATCCCTCGCGTAGAAACAACGTACCGAGGTTGCGCTCCTCCTCGTCGCTCCTTTTCTTCTCGGGGTGCTCCGCGAGCTTCTCAAGTGCACGGTGGAGGCCGAGGTCAAGGGCCATGCGCATCGCGTGGCCACTTGGGAGCCACCCATTGGTGCTCCACGCAGCGAGAAGAAGCATACCTTGCACGGCCTCCTTGCGAACAACCGGGCCGAAGAGGGACGACCGCGCGATGCCTTGCGCCTCCTCCAGGCATTTATAGAAAGCGGGAATTAGCGGGCCGGTCCCGCTCCGTATCTTGGCCGCCACGGCAAGAAGCGCGTCGAACGTCCAGGGAGTGCGCTCCATGAGCCCATCGTAGGTGTCGTAAGAAGGATCGAAGACGGGGATGAAGATATGACACCCAGAAAAGAATCTACATCGGGGCGGATGTGAGTGAGGAAGGGTCAGGTAGGTGGAATCGACGCACATGTGATAGAGCTCTCGAGCCTCTGTATCAGAGACGAGACCCTAGTACAAACGGTTTCAACATGACCGCGGAACAATAAGGAAGGGGCAGGCACCACATACCTTTTCAACGACATGCGGGAAAGCATTGCGAGGAGTCGGTTCGGCCCGCTTCCGTTTCTTCACTCTGAAAATGCAATCACCCAAACGATTAGAGTGTGCATATCGGTACCGCGCATTCGGAAACTACTTACCTTGGCGGAGAGGCAGACGGCGCGGCGGCAGCTTCGGCCGCCGCATTGGCGAGGCCTTGTAAGGCCTCAATAGGGGCATTGAGGGTTGAACGGGGAAGGGTGTCCTCCGACTCATCATCGGAGGAAGGTGCCGTGCTAGGCACGATGCCGTACGTCGCGTACTTGTGCGGCTTTGGGGATATGAGGGGATTGAAGATAGGCAGAGTGATGGCATAACGCACCGGAGGGGCAAAACCGGGGAGCGGAGGGAATGTCCGGCTGCGGGGATGAGGCTCTACTCGAGATGAGTCGGCTACGATGCGGCAGGGAAGTAAAGGCAAACAGACCTGGCATGTTAGGGCTATCGCGTGATGAGCCTGGCTGCGGGTATGGCGGCTGCTGGGCGTGGACTATCGCTTGGTTTTGGCTCTGGATGGCAGAGAGGATGCGGTCCAGTGAGGACTGCATGCCGATCATTTGACTCTGCATGACCTGTACGCGAAAGAGCCTCGTCAACCACATGAACAGTCAAGACGTGTAGGAGCGGAGCATACTAGATACTGGCCCTCGAGGCGGGACAGACGTCTGCGTGGGGTAGTAGATGGAGGCATGAGCGTAAGATCAGGCATTGAATGGGGATGGAGGGCGAGGAGGGGGGAAAGTGGTTGGGAGGGGACTTACTCGACGCTGGCAGTGGACAAGGCCTGCACATTCTTCTTCTCTGGTTTCTCGAAGACACATTGTGCTCCGCTAAGCTGGCATCGACGACAGGGAGCCTGCAAAGGGGATGGATGCGACGCCAGCAAATGGCCGGGCCGGGCGGATGGGCGGGCAGACGGGACGGGGAAGGGCGAGCTACGGGTAAGCAACCGGCGGCAAGGCGGGAGAGGTGGAGCGTACGGACCTCGCCTTCGCACCTGTTCTTGCCCTTGCGACAGTTGGTGCAGGCCCGCGCGCCCCGCTTCGGGATGTGGGCGGCAGCGACGGGCGGGGGCGCACCGAGGCCGGAAGGGGGGTCTTGTGGGGATTCCATCTCGGACCGGGGGCCGCCGTTGGCAGCGGTGTTGAAGCTGGTAGTGCGGCGGCGCTTGTTGGACGGGGTGTCGTCGTAGTTGGAGGTGGATGTGGTGGGCGAGAGGGACATCATCGACATGGGAGACGATGGGAGGAGAGGGCGCAACGCAAGGCGGGACGCCGGGGTCTCCCTTTACGCAGCCGTCGTCCCTGGCCGTGACCCCACAAATAACCCCTTATCCCCCAATCTAACCCCTCCCCTGTCAAAATCATTTAAATTTGCTAATCCATTTCCCCCCGCCAGCTGACCCGGCCCTGCCTCCTTCCCCGCGCCTCGGCCACTTCCCACATCGCGCACCCAGCCTCCCTCGTCCAGCCCTCTCGTAACTACGCCCATCATCCCTCCTTCTCGTGGCGTTTGGGTTCACTTCTCTCGCAGGTCATCTTCCTCTGCACGCCATTCGTCAAAACCTGCAACGAAGCCCCTCGATCCGCGTTCGATATCCTCGCCCAATCGCTGATCTCCAGCAGCACCCTTGTACTTACTCCCTCCACATTATTTCACGGTCATTCGTGCGTGCGGACTAGCATTTTCCACCGGAATCCGGCCTAACCATCGCCGGCAGCACCAGTGCCCTTCTTTGTCCAAGAAATCCTGCCCCACCTCCACAGAGATCGGACCCTCGCAGTCGTTTCGTGGAACGTCCGTCGTCTTCTGTTCTCATCAAACCGTTCCTCAAGGCCGATGCTGACGAGGGTCATGACGGTACTGCGCTCCCACACTGCCGCATTCAAACCGGCCAGCTGACGACCACTCCCTCATTAGTCCTCTTGGCCACAAATAGCTCCGGTTCTAGCCATCGCACCAGCAGGCTGCCTCCTTGCGCCCGCCGCGTTTATCGTTCACATCCAACTTACTTGCAGGCAGCTGGCCAGGTCATCCTGACCGTCACCCTTCCTCTTCTCAGCATGGAAAGTGTCGTATTGAACGTTCGACGCTGGCCCAATGGCTTCCTCCCCTTCGAGGAACTCAAAGAAAACCCAGCCTAGGGTCCAGACATTCACGAGTCACTGTGGGCACCAAGCACGATATTAATCCTCCGACCGGCCGGGAGGTTGCAAGGTTTAGCCACACCAAGCCCAGGTGTCGCACTCTCCTCGCACGTCATGCACCGCGGAATGCCACGGCATCGCCGAACACACACAACGCGTCCGCATTCTAGCTCGGTATCTCATCGCCATCCCCCTGCCGGCACTGCCTACTCCCCCACCGCCACGGCCCGTTCTCGGACGGCGTTCATGTCCCGCACCCTTCGCGCTTCTTCGCTCCCGTCCTGTCTCCCTATCCCAGCTCGAAGCACCGTGTTCGTCATTCTAGCGGCCAGCCCGCTACCCGCACTACACCCGACCGACGTCCGTCTTCGGGTTGCATCCAGCGCTCTAGAGCTTCATGTCCCGTCTCCGGGATCACCGTCCGAGCCTCCGCGTGCTCGCTTACCTCTATTCTCTTATTCCACACCGCGCTTCTAGCCTCCCAGTCTCCCTCAGAATCACAACTTACCAACCTACTGGATCCGTCGCAGCTCTCCGCACACCCAACGGGCAGCCGTCGACCTCGGAAGGACCATACCACGACTCCTTTGAGAAGATACGATGGCAGACGATCGTCAGACGGTATACCGCCAAGTGCCTGGCCGTATGGACTTCATGGGAAGCCCGGGTGAGATGCGACATTATTACTGTCGCACCCGCAAGTGTGGTTTTGTCCCCGCTAGCATATTTATGGGTGGCACGATTACATAGAAGAGGAAGCCACAATGGTGTACGTACAACACATTATAATTCGACCTCGTCCCTTCCAGCAGCCGGTGCCCCAGCGATAGTGCACGAGAATCCTTGCTTATCAAGATCGAAGCGGCCAAGAACAAAGCCAATCAGTACTTTCTATGTCTCTTGCCTACATGCCAGGTACACGCTGCGCTGCTTTGTCTACCACGGACAGGGCAGCGGAACACACGACCGCCATGAGCGGCGATAACAGATACTGTCCGACATAGGTCACAAGTCAGCGATCCTACCCTCCTCCGACAACAAGGGGAGACAAAGAAAGAAACCGGGGGGGAAGACGCACAGCAATGGTAAGATACCCGGCGATAGCCCCTTGGTCGACATTCACGAGCTCAGCGACGCTGACGAGCACCATCGCAGACGGCCCTGCGGGAATCAAAACGAGGAGGAACCTATGATCACAACCGGGTCCTCAGAAGCACCCCCACAAACAAGCGAGGTGCAACGCACCATACGAGGCGATCGTCGACGTACAGCCCTCGGCCGGCTGTGGCCCACACGAGCAGCAGCGCGAGGAGGGGCACGACGACGAACCGCACGGAGAGCGCCCACAGTGTCGCGCGCAGCCCGGGGTGCGTCGACCGCACGAGCGCGAGCTCCGCCCCCACCGTGAACGCCTGCAGCGCGGGGAAGAGCTCGCCCAGGTTCACTACCGTCTGCGTCACGCTGCTGTACAGCGCCCCATCTTCGTCTAGGATCGCGCGGTGTAGTGGCGGGGTAATCTGTGGATGGACGCACACGGATGTCAGTCAAGAGGGCACTGGGTAATAGGGTAGGGAACAAAGGACTCACCCCGATGATGAGCGCGAGGATGGCGCCGAGGAGGGGCGGGCTGACGTAGTGGTGGAACACCTTGGTCGGCCGCTCGAGGAATCGGAGGGAACGCGGGTAGTAACACCCTGACCCTTGCTGATTAGCGATATCGTCCGGGGCATGCCTATACGTCGACCCCTCCACTCCACTCCGCTCCGAATGCCCGTCGTTTTCATCCTCTAGCAATCCGACCCAAACCGGGTCGCGCAACTCCGAAGGCACACGTCGTGGGTCCGCGCGCGCCCTCTCCCTCACCCTCTCCCCGCCGTCCACCTGTCCTTCTGGGTCGTGTCCGGGGCGCGGTTTGTCGCATGGGCGGTCGCGCACGATGATGCCTGGGGCGAGCTGGAAGGTAACTGTCTCCTGCACGACGGCGTTGAGAAGTATGAGACCCTTGGCGCGCCGGAGCGTCGCCGCGACGCCCTCCCCGTCGCGCGATACGATGTCCAGCACCCCCGTATGCTCGAGTGACTGGATTAGGAGGAGCGGGAGCACGTTCGCGTTCGGGCGGCCGCATGCGACGATTGTCCAGTACGGCACCTTGAGGGCGCGCTTGCCGACGTAGCCAATGCCGTGGCCGAGGATGGACCATACAAGCCCCCAGAGGGGCACGATCCAGTTGGCGCAAAGGCGGCGCGCGGTGAGCTCGGGGCCCATCTTCTCGATGATGAGGCAGGGGAGGAAGAGCCCTGTGCTGAGCTTGGTGACGCGCCGGACGGTGCGGTGGTCCATGTACCCTCGGCGAGCCATGAGATAGCCAATGAAAAGGGTGAGGAGTACGGAAACGGCGCCCTGGAGGGCCCCGAAGAAGGTAGAGAGGAGGGCATTGGCTATGGATCTTGCGACAGTGGCGTCGACCAGAACAGCTTGCACTGAGGCTATAGACATTTAAGTGGGTTTCAAGTTGCAACGATGTCGGGAAATTGGTCGTCTCGTCTATTGGCAGGAAAAAGCGATGAGAATGGTGGGCAATGGCATGGTGCTCCGCATTCTGGGATACACCAGCAAGGTTCAAGAGGGTGGTGATAGGTGGATGTAAAGAGGAGAGCGAACCAAATCGCCAGTAGCGATTGTAGCGGGGAGCAGGCAACGGCCCAACAGGCTCCTGACGTCATCGGCCCATCTCAAGCCTCGTCGTATACTAGCGATCTTTCTGCGGACTATCCTGCAGGGACTGCGGTCCGCGTCATTCACGAGAGGATGGCCATTCCGATAATGATGGTATTTTGAGGGTTGAGGGGGGGGGGAGTTATTTGATTAGTGTACAAGAGTGGGGAGGTATCGCGACGTTATGGTACGATAAGATACTAACTGACTATGCCCAAAAGCGGGAAGACGATGTCCAAAGCATTAAGGAACTATTAGATCTACCCGAGGAACTCATCGCTACGAAGGGCAAACAAATGCTCGTATGTCTTACGCGTCGATGTTTGATCTACGAACGTGAAGCAACATCAGCCAACCATCTCTAATCTCGGACGGGCGGAGCGATGTCTATACGATGCCAGAACCTCAGTGCAGATCGTACAGTCAGACCAAAGTTTATCGGCAGCATCATGATCCAGCTTCAAACTCCCCAGCTCCAGGGGCTCCTCTGAGATCCGTGCGCAATTTCCTCCAGCTCCGTTGCACGGCTGTTCGTAGACAGAAGATTGTGCCCTGTGCCGCCGATCGGTTCGCCGCAGTCCCTGCAGAAGGATGTCTGCGCTGCTCCGCCGCACTGCAAGACGTGAATAAGGATTAAACCTAGAAACGGCGACTACTTATGGGCATGGCTCACCTCGGTGATGACGAAGACGTGTCCGTTAGGACATTTGTAGAAGTGACCGGTATGTGCTGCGATGAGCGAGGCAGTGCACATTAGAAAATGGTTTACAGAGAAGAAGTGCTCAAACTCACAGAAATTGAGTCCCTTGACGATCTGCGTGGGCTCCTCGAGCGAGACGGGCTCATAGAACGTGTCGTTCCGGAGCGAACGCTCCAATGCCTTCCAATCAGTCAAGATGGCCTGGGCGGGCTCGACGAAGTCGGAACGCAGCCAGTCCTTCGCGCCCCGTCGGCCTTCCACCCGAGCACGAACCACCGCGGTCCTCTGCTCAGCATTCGCTCGCTTTTCCTTTGCGATGTCCGCGAGCTTTGCACGTCCCTCAACCGTCATCTTGGCCGTGGTCTGCTTCATCATACCCACGTTGAAGCGGAACTGCTCCAGTTCGACGCGCATGAGCAGAAGCACGGTGCTCGCCTCCTGGCGGAAGCTTTCCGACTCCTGCGTGATCTGGAGCGCGAGCTCGGCATCGGCGGCGCAGGAGCGGAGGATGAAGGCGACGTAGCTCGCCCAGATGCGCCGGTTACCGGGCGGGTACTTTTTGTGGCTACTCACGGCGTCGACCCCGTCCCCGCAAGCGCAGCAATGGACAGGCGGATGCTGGATGGTGGTCCAGAATGCCTCGACAAGAAAGCGCTTGTCAGCACGCGGGGGCGGCTGGCCGACCTTCATTTTGGCTACGCGCATGGCGTACTCGTGAGGGTTCCGTGGTGCGTTGACCGGGTTCGCGACGATATCGTCCATCTCCTTCTGGTAGAGGTAGGCGAAAGACGCTTCCCAAGCGTGCGAGTGCGCGGACCGGGTCTGAGCGGCCAAAGCCGTGTCCTTATACGCGGCGAACAGCGCCAGGACGACCTTCTTCAGAGCTCTTGCTTCATCCGCGGGGAGTCCGTGGAGTTGATTATTGAGGGGGTCGATGTGTTGGAGAGTCAGCGGGATAGCGCGTGTGCTCCTGAGCAAGACCCCCTGGTCGCGCTGCAGCACCTTCAGTTCCTTCGTGGAAATCTTCAAAGGAGCGGCTTTGATATCCGCGGCGAGCTGCTTCACCCCACGCTCTAGCGTGGGTTTCGAGATGGCGTCCACTTTGACTTGTACTGCTTTGAGCGACTTGGCCATATGGAACGCGACGTCGTTCTCAAGGATGTCCAGGTCAGCACGCTTGAAGGCACGCCCATACCGAGGAGCGGTGATAGCGCTGCGGCATGTGGGGCAAGAAGGAGGCTGCTTGAACCCCGGAGGAGGTGCTTCGAGGCCGAGCCACTTTCCATCTGGACCGTCTCGTCGGTAATACTGGCTGAGTTCGCAGTGTCCGTCAAGGGTCTCCACAGTAAAGACATGTCTGCAGTTTGGGATGGTGATAGTCAGTTCGTCCAAGCTCTCGCTCTCGTGATCAAGGTCAGCCAGGGTGCGTTGCATGATGAGGTCGACGATGCTGGACTTCAATTCGTCGCTGGCGCAGATAGGGCAGGTTTGGACGAAACAATCCTCCCCGCAAACTGTAGTACTTGTATCAGCAGGTTCCAAAGACATACCTGGTACTGGAACCTACCGGATGGACAGCGATGACCACAGCTAAGAACCTGCTCGCAACGCTTGTCGCAAGGAAGACGCGCACATATCTGAAGTCGATGTAAGTGTCGCTTTTATCTTGGGAGAGAAAATGTTGTTGACCACACACCGCTCCACATGGAAGAGGGCACACGAAATGCGAACAACGCCTGGAGAGATATCTGAGTGTTCTCCTAAATAGATTTCCACACAGTACCTACCAAGCACAAGGTTCCTGGCAAGGCGCACAGGGCACAGAGCAGTAGTTGCGGCAGCGTGCATGAGTGCAAACTTGTCGGCAAGCTTCTTTACACTCCAGTGTGCATTCGTGATCTGAGGAGCATTGCTTGCCGCACAGATGGCCACAGAACAAACTCTTCTGGCAGGGATGTCCAAGGTGCGTAACTCGTTGGACCGGGTGCTGTCCCTCCACGGCGTCATTCCCCTTGTCATCTTGAGACTCCGGTGCAGCATTGAGGGATTGGCATTCGTGGCATCGAGCCTTGCAGGAACGACCACAACAAGACATGATCCCGCTGCAGGTCTCTCGACATGGGTACCGATGGGGGTCATCAGAGCACCGCATTGTCGCTTCGTGCTCACAGCCAGGAAGTTGTTTCGGAACAAGCTCTGGACAGAACACGTTCTCGAGATTGTCGAGCTGAAAGCTGACGAGAGGGATAGTTAGAGCCAGTACGAACATCAAGGGAATATTGACCAACCAGAACACGCGAGAAATAATGTGACCACAGGGCAATTGAACGTTCGTAACCTCAGTACGGCATTCCCCACAAGGATCGGCGCACTGCTTCGTACAGGGGTGCTGGCGCGGACATAATCGGGTGCAGCGCTGCACGCATGAAACGGAGACATGTCTGGGGTCGTCCGAGTGGCACTAGAAGAGAGTATTAGATGGATAATTCGAAACTGGTCCCGAACTGAGGCTTGCCTTGTAAGGGCAGAGGTGCCCACACTTCAGACGTGTGTCGCATTGGAGGAGACAACCGCCTGAAAAGAAGGTAATCTGTCAGTCACGGATATATTCGTGTTTTACTCAGGGGCGTCACCATCGGGGCGGGGCAGTTGTCCTGGCTTGGAGATCGATTCTACGGTATGCGGGTGGCGCTGGCAAGCAATCGGGAAGGCGGTGCCCAGGCAGTCTCGTTTGTCTAACTCCTCGATAACTTCACGCCACATCTTGCTCCGCGCGGAGAGATTTGTAGCATTGCCCATGATGTACATCCCCTCCCGGGCGCGTGAAAGAGCGACTATCACGGCACAATTCAACAGGTGAATTCGTATTATAGGGTAGTAGAATGTAAGCGTACCATTTGTTCGGTTCTCAGACTGGGAAGAATGAAACTACCATTAATGCTACGACAGCGACGAATACTAGATAGACTTGCCCGTAAGAACCCAATGTTCACACGTCCTTTTGAGTGATGCCCGTAGACTTCGTCCTCTTCAGATCCGCCAGAGTTGCGCACGAGAGATAAGATCACAATCTGTGGCGTAATTAGCTCTGCACGCGGAGCTTGTGATACCCCAGTTACCTTGGATTCTTCGCCTTGAAAATTGTCAATGGTGCGTAGAAGAACCTGAAGGACAGAGATCAGCTGCAACTCGGACAATATGTGACTATTGGGCGCACCCTACGAGACACCTTCACACGTTCAAATGTGGCTGCGGATTGCGTCACATCTTCACCTTCAGCATTCCGGTCGTCCAGCTCCGCTTGATCACGTTCATCGAGAACGACAGCCACTTCATTCGACAGAGCATCTCGCAGCCGCGATAATTGTCCGAGGTATGCACAGAGAACGACGATATCCCCTTCGGCAGAGTATGGTCCTTGTCTGGGACGAAGTTAAATTCGTGAGGAACGTTTGTCAGTGGTCTTACCTGAGGAGATAAAGAACCAGATCCTTGATCATGTCGACCTGTGAAACGGGATTAATGATCGCTCACTAACAGAAATTTCTAATGTCCACAGACCTCGAACTGATTGTATTTGCTGGCGAAGTCGTCCTCTCCACCATTCTCCTTGTGGTCATGTGTGAAAAAGAAGACATTCTTTGCCATGCCTTGGACGTGAATGTAATTTTTCACTAGGTCGTGGTCTTCTAATCTAGGGTATAAAGTCATCCTGTTGAGGGGTTTGTTAGAAGCAATGTTATTTACGATACTGTTTCGGCGTACCTGACGAGGTCCGCGATCTCGGGTCGCATACGTCGCTGAACATTGATTTGGGACATCGGCAACCCTGAGGATGACAAGCGCTCCATGAGCGACATGTCAAACTTGTAGACCATCTTGCCATGGTGGTGATCCATTGAGAGAGCTTCATGCAAGGATAATAAGTCACATCTACAACAACTTCAGTCACGCCACAACTCACAATAATTGTTGAGAGTCGGCCGGAGTTGGAGAGGGTCGCCGATGAGGATCATGTGCTGGACACTCGGTACCAAACTTCCTAGAACATGTGCTTCAAGGACTTGACCTGCTTCCTCGACCAAAAGAATCTTGGGGCAAATGCCCTGCGTAGGCAAGGATCGACGTTACTGTGTCTCAAATTATGCTATTAATTAACAAAATACGTTACCTTGAGGAGCGCGGTCAGCTTTGCAGCCCCTGAGCCACAGAACAACCGATCAGTCCCGAGGAAAGCACGCTGAATACAAGGAGTATATGCACTCACCGGTTGTCGTGCACCCGATGATATCCACATTTCTGAGCAGCTGTTTGCGAATCTGGAATGGTGAACGGAATCAGACACAGTGTCAACCTCCCCCCGTCGCAATATCCCAGCTTACCTCGGCTTGGCCTTCCAAGAACTCCTGGGCGGTGTGCGCATGCTTCTCTCTCAATCGTCGGAACTCTTCATTTTGTGTGTCCTGCGTCGCCACTCGTACTTCGTCAGACCACATGGCATGAAGTTGCCGACGTTCGGCCGAAGACATTAGCCACGCTTCATCTGCCATGAGCAGATCATGTAGTGGTCGGGAAGTCGCGGGCACGGACGGAATTTCAGAGCATCCGAACGAAGTGAAGAACTGTCTGAGGTTGGTAAAATCGTCCGGTTGGATGTTGCCAGGTTGTGTCTCGGGCGAGGCCGGAGGGCTGGCCTCAAGCAGAGTCCGTTCGCGAGTAGTCGGTGGTGACAATGAGTGGGTTGGCGCGGGAACAGGATGGAGGGATAGGGACGTCTCCTCTTCCGAGTCATCGATATCCGTCAGGTCGTCGAGGTCGGCAGGAACGATGTCGTTCAACCATTCTTCCTCCGGGGATGCATCAAGGACAACAATGTCGCTATCCTCGTCGCTTGCCGCCTCGCAGCCGCCCTCGGCGTGAGTAATGGAAGCGTCCATCAGAGCTCCAGCATCCACCGCTTGCACGTTCGGATCCTCAGCAGCGCCTGATCTAAGGATCTCGAATCGATTCGCAGGTTCCTGCCGAGAGGCGGACGGTCGAGCCTCCTGCCGGTGTCGCATGGAATAATGCGCGTCGTTCAAAAACTTGACGTCTCCTCCGCGCAACCAGAATCCGTACAGCGAGTTGTCAACCTCTCCGACGTCTTTCCCACTCCGGCCAGCGACGCTCCATCCCTCTTGCTCCTGCACGTCGAAAAGATGTAGCGCCTGTACCCACTCGGGCGGGTTCTCGATGGACTCGAGCAAGACGGGGAATTGGATAGAGAGGTACCGGGTGAGATCGCTGCTGCTGACCTCGGTCTTGAAGAAGCCGTCCATGAACGCCTTGATTTCGTCCTCGACGTCTCGCAGTGCGCGACGGTGAATAGAAAAGGCAGCAGAGAGTCGTGTCCTGCCCGCAACGTTCTCCTGTTGCTCGAGGGAGAACGGAGCGATACGCTCATCCGCAGAGCGAGAACCTAAACGAACGATGTTCTTCGTGATGTCCGCATCAAGCACAGAGCGAAGCATGTGGTCTAGGGCATGATTCGTGAAGGCGATCATGAGGATGGGGCCAGCGTGATTCTTGACAAGGACTTGGAGAAGCTTGACACCAGCAAAACTCTGTATATATACATCGTCAGTGGACTATCCCCGGACACTCAAAGACGGCTTACTTTTCCCGTGCCCGGGGGCCTAACAGAATGTCATCAGAAAACGCTAGCTGAAACGTTGGAAGTACTCACCCTTGTATCAAGGAGAGCTCTCTTGCCAGCGCGTCAACCATCGCATCAGCCTGGCTGGGGTCAAGCACGCTGCTACGCTTGAGAATATCGCGGGCATTCTCAATAGAGGCTGGGTGGCTGACGACGAGCTTGAGGTCGTCCACTCCGGAGTCTGCAGGGAAGAGCGATGCGAGTTGGAAGGAATAGTCGGGCAGTGTAGCGTATGCAGGAGGGGAGACCTGGAGCGTCCGGAAGAACTCGGGCGGGCGGTGGACGAGATAGCGACCGAAGGGGATGCTCTCGGGCTCAACGCGCAGCGCCTCGAGGAATGGGCGGATGGACTCGAACATGACAGTGGCCTCGATGAGCAGCTTCGTCGAGCGCCGCTCCTTGGCAGGGAGACGCAGCTCTTGAAGGATGCGCAACTCGATCTCGGGAGAGAAGAACGACAGCCGGACGTCGACGCGGTCGGCCTTCTGCTTCGCGGAGTCCGTCAAGTCTTTGAGCGAACTGGCGACAGTGCCGAGGTCAACTCAGTCGTCCCCGCGCGCTGCCAGACGAGAGCAACCAGACCGCCTTGCATCAGCCGCTTGCTGGCCATGCTCTCCCAAAAGTGCGCGCGGGCCTTGGCTTGTGTCGCGCGAGCGCGACCGGGAGGTGCGTCGATCGAGACGCCGACGTTCAGCCCTCGATGGCTTGGGGTGATGGTGAGGAACTCGACGTTGGTGTAAACGTTGAACATAACCGTGTCTTGTCCGACAGCATGTCCACGGTACTTTCCGCCGTGCTTCTTCAGCAGATTGTCAAGTTGAGTTTGCCCATTCGCTTCTTTGAGATCGGAGAGAATTGCTTGCGCAGAGGTGCGGAGGGACGCGCTGTCAAAACCATACTATGACTAGGCAATACACACAGCGAGAGTACAGCGGTAAACGCACGTCAGTTCTTCACGCAGCAGCCTGAACTGTATATCTAACAGTTGCTCCATTGACTCTGACGGACAAGGGTGCGGGGCGCCGAAAAGGTTAGCGGGTAAGAACGGCTGTAATGGGGAGGTGAGCTCCTCGTGAGTTGGCGCTATCTGAATGTCGGCGATGTCGACAAAATCGTTATCGTGACGGGGGCCACCGGGGCGAAGCGAACCAGGTCCTTCATAAGCGTTGTGAAGCGCTGCCAGGACCCCTTCGTTCGATGTGCTCGACAGGAGGGCAGGGTTGCGGAGGGGCTGCTTGCTACGCTGGTTATCCCTGTGCCTGCGATCGACAATAGCTACGAGACGGCCAACCAACGCACGGAGGCGGTCGATAACCAAGCGCCGAGCCTGTTGGGGAGCATTAACGGCTGGGTCGGCAAAGGTGGTAGGACTCGTGGAGATGCCCTCGATCCAGGCCTCTGTCCAGGTATTGAGTCTCGTCACGAGTTCAGGCAACGTCGGATGAGTTGCGACGGCGTTTTTGAATCGGGTGATATACCTGAGTAACTCAGTTAAATAAGAGGCAGTCGAGCAAAGGATGCAAAGTTGAACGCACTCGAAAAGGACCTGGGTTATACATGAAAAGATTGAGCTGCCCATCACCTCCGGTTGTCCAGGCTCCCTGAACGATTTGTGGGTGTCAAATGCTTCTTCCATACAAGACTGTACAATCTCAGAGAGCCGATCAAAATGCTCGAGTACGAGGGAGTAGAGGGAGCTGCGGATAACAATTGGCACCAATACATTTGAATAGCGGAGACCAAGGACTCACTTGACGGTCTTGCTAGTAATGCTCTTCACCACATACTCCGAAGATAAATACTACATGAGGGTCAAGGGGATGAGACAGCTTGTTGACCAATACATTCGACATGGGACTTACTCTCAATAGAGGGATATAGCCGCGCCCGAACGAGAGGGACGTCCGATCTCTCGGACGAATCGCCACCACCTGAACCCATCCAAGGATATCCCCAATCCTGAGTAAACCATTGTTCTATCAGGAGCAAACCGCGTGTTAGGTGGGAACCGCGACAACAACGGAGGGGTACATACCGTTCCGACACGATTTAGAAATAGCTACGTTCAACGTCAGCGAGAGGAACCGGGGCAAGGAACCTAGGGTGCTTACTTATCCGTCTTCAGGAGACTGTACGGAGCGTTAGTGCAGTGACATGGATGAATAAGAAAATGTAACTCACCCAAGAAGCATTTCCGGAACTCGCGTTGCTCATCAAAGCCACAAATCCATACACATCAGCTGCGAATCGGAACCTGAAACTGTCCTCGAGGAATCGGTTGAGGTGATAGTTGACCTCTGAGGGTTTCATCTCCGCGACAGAGGCGGCGAAGAAACCATCAGTTCCGGGACCCTGGATACGGGCAAGGGCGGCGGGGGTCAGGAGGGAGGTGATGTTATCTAACGGCGTGCCGGAGGCTGGAGAGGTGTTTTGGCTGGGACTCTCATGTCGGAAACGACAGTCAGAGCCTCGTGAACAGAAGCCTTTGTTGTAGTAGAAGTCGCACACGCCGTTTGGAGCTCGAGGCCCAGCAGAGCGAGATGCGCCTCCCCGAGGACCACCACGGAAGTGTGAGCCGCCCCGCGAGATGCCCGGGCCTGTGCGGTCGCCAGCACCTCCGTCGACATGCTGGAAGAAGCAATCGGGGCGGTTATAACCTCGAGGCGTGCTGTAGTATCGACAAACTCCACGGGACGACATTGAAAGCGGGGGTGAAAGATGCGGGAGAGAGGGCACGTTCAACGTGCTGTCAGGGAGATATATGAGATCCTAGCAGAGCGCTAGAAGACGGCCCACAACGCCAGGAGGCGAGGATCCTAGTCCTAGAACCCAGGCTCCTTGGGACTCTGGGTGCGCGCTAGGTGCTCCAGGTTCCAATAAAATGCGCAACCTTACGGAGCTCGTAGAGAGCCATTCGATAAAGCCATTGGAAACAACATGAATTTTCGATGTTGGGAGGAACCGTCCAGTTCAAACATATATCTCCATAAATGCCAAAAATGACACCAGTCTCCGCGTCACAGGCCAGCACAGTTCCTCACTGCACCATGGTGATGGAAGACGGAGAATCTAGGGTAGCTGATTGCGCCAGCGGTCCAACCCTTTTCATGGAGGGAAGCTGACCACTTGCGCATATCATCTACCGCAGCACAGATACCTGGGAACGTACGTGAGTCCGAGCCGCCGTCGCTCTTGGAAACTCCCTCTACAGAAGCATGCTTATTGAACCTTGTATCCTCGATGCTTGAAACGCGGCTGTCGTGAGTAATTGATAATAGCTGGAGTCGAGGCACCCATATGCCAGCCAGGACAAGACGTACAAATTCCGAGGTAGTAGTTCGTTATCCAATACGGGCGGTGACGAAAGTCGTTAGGCCAGTTTGTCAGTGTCATGACCGCTCTTGTGAGCATCGTCGGCTAGAAAATTGACTGGAATGTTTGCCTGGGCCCTTCGGACTCGGGAGGTTTGGGCATGCGCATTGCGCACCAAGTCAACCTGGCAAGATGATGTGCGCTTAATGAGGTATCCACGTGAAAGGGAGAAGCTGTCCGTTCGGCGTTTGTCGGCTCAGGGAGGTAGTCGGACCTCGGCTTGAAATTGAATCCGGGGCTGGGCAGCCACTCTGAGTCTCTTGCCTTCATCATCACCATGCTCCGTTTGCGCCCCGTTCTTCACTGCAGATCACTTTACAGACGGTACGCAAGCATTTCGAGCCCCCATGCCCTGGTTTTCCTCGAACACCGCGAAGGAGTCATCGACTCGGGCTCCCTCTCTGCGTTAACCGCCGCACAACAGCTCGGAGGGCAGGTCACCGGTCTCGTCATTGGCGCGCCGGACCAGGTGAACGGGGTTGTGGAGAATGCCAAGAAGTGAGTAGATCGTATGCATCCTTGTGTTTGCGGGGCTGAGAGGTGTGCAGGCTCAAGGGGCTGAACACCGTTATTCACTCCGCGTCTGAACAGTATGCGCATTCCGTTCCCGAGACGGTCTCTCCTCTTCTAGAGAAGCTGCTCGGAGAGAGCAGCCCTTACACCCACGTCGTCTCAGCCCACTCATCCTCCGCCAAGTCTATCCTTCCCCGTGTCGCGGCAAGACTCGACCTCCCCGCGGTGTCTGACATCACCTCGCTCGAGCACGACAGCTCGTCCAACGCGACTACGTTCACGCGCCTCATCTACGCAGGAAACGCGATCGCTACCGTCAAGGCCCCCTCATCACTCCGCCTCAAATTCTTCACCGTTCGTTCCACCGCGTTCAAGGCAGCGGCCCCCGATGAGAGCGCGCAGGCAGAAGCGCAGCCAGTCGACCCAGTAGAGGCCGCGAGCATACCCACCCAGCACGTGCGGACAGACCTCACCAAGTCGGATCGCCCTGACCTTGGCTCCGCGAGCCGTGTGGTGTCTGGCGGTCGTGCGCTGAAGAACGCTGAGACGTTCAAGTCCACCCTGGAACCCCTTGCGGATGCGCTTGGTGCCGCCATCGGCGCGTCGCGCGCTGCTGTAGACGCAGGCTACGCCGACAACTCGTTGCAGGTTGGCCAGACCGGCAAGGTTGTTGCGCCCGAGCTGTACATGGCCATTGGCATCTCAGGCGCCATCCAACACTTGGCGGGCATGAAGGACTCGAAGTTGATAGTGGCGATTAACAAGGCAAGTCTCGTCAGTCTCGCCATGCGTCTGTCCGACCCTAACTGAAAGTGTGCATCATTAGGACCCCGAAGCCCCCATCTTCCAGGTTGCGGATGTTGGTTACGTCGCCGATCTGTACAACGCAGTGCCGGAGCTTGTTGAGAAACTCAAGCAATAGACAACATTCTAGATGCAATATATCAATACATCATCGCAGGCTCCATCTTTTACGATTACAAGACTGCCTTCAGTCGGGTCAGCATCCGGAACGCCCTGTTACGCTCGCTTTGAGGCGTTGACTGCCATAACCAGTCCCACTGGCTCCCAATCTGAGGCCCTAGCAGTGCCAAGTCCTCTCCTGATGGACCATTGAACTCATACATGTCCCCGGACTGTCGTGAACCGTTCAGGACATGGTTCCCCATCGGGAGTCGCACCCTCTCATATGCTGCTAGCCCCTCCGGAAGGCTTGCGACGGTGGTGGTGGCGTGGCCAAGGATCTCAGCCAGGATATATGCGTCCTATATCCATGAGATCAATATGTCGAGATGGCCAAAAATCACCGTACCTCGATCGCTTGCCCGGCTCCAGCACCCTGATGGGGCGTCATAGCGTGTGCCTATTCGCAGGTCATTTGTCAGTGTGCGTCTGTCCACTAACATCTATACACGCACTGCGTCTCCTACGAGGACCACGCGGTCGCTTGTATAGAATGGAAGGGGTTTCATTTCGTGGATGGCCCACTTCGTTGGCCGTTCTATACACTGGATTGTCCCGTCATTTGAGATCGGACATGGTACGGAAAAGTCTGGATCACCTTGAGCATCTCCTCCACTTCTGGCTCCCAACTTCTATAGCACTCTTGCACTTCGGACGGGCTGCAGTCGGTCACCCACTGTCCTGTGAACGTAGTGCCGTAGAGGTGTGGTTGGGACACCATCGCGACAACGTTCACGATCGACCCCGCCGAGATGGAGTAGCTGACGACGTGCTGTAACATTTCACGCCTTTAGTCCGACGAGCGCAGCAAGTGCTGTATGCCTCGCGCACTTACCTTGCTCTTCCCACAATACTAATGTGTTTTCCGTCATCAGCAGCAGGATGGATCATCGGCCGGCCCCAAGGGCTGACGTACCATCATGGGACTCCGTATCGTCCGATGCTCTGTTCCGTCGGCTTTCCTGAGGCATTCAATCGGGATAAGTCCACGGTACGCAATCGTGCCGCTCCAGACAGCCTCGATGTGCTCCAGCAATCGAGGGTCGCCTCCGCGCTTGTGAACGTGGTCTTCGAGCAGCTGCTTACGCACGACGGACTTGATGCCGTCGCATCCGACCAGGAGGTCACAGGTCGCGGTGGACCCGTCTGCGAACTGTAGGAGTATTTGTGGTTCGCTACGATGGGCGAGTGGGGTGTAGGAGTATGAGGTTAGGCGTTTGCCGAAGTGGGCTGCGCTTGGTGGAAGATAGTCGACGAGAACATCGAGGAAGTGCGCTCGGTGGAAGCGGATGCAGCCATCTACCCAAACGAGGTGAGTGGCCTATGTTACGCGGTGCTGTGAAAACAGGATTACTCACACGGGACTTCGAACAGGTAAAACCGCGACCCTTCCTCAGGTTGGTCGGATTTGCGGTAGTCGAACCCTATGCCTTCAATGCCATTACTCTTCGAGATCTGGCTGGCATCCACGTAAAAGGTAAAAGCAAAGCAGACACACCGAGAGACCCATCCGGAGGGGCGTGTGCAATGCGAGAGAAGGCCTCCGTCATTCCTAGCAGCGAAAGAATCTCCCACGTCCTGGCCCATATCATGACCCCCGCTCCGATCTCCTTGAACTGGCCTGCTGCTTCATACACGTCCACTTGGATGTCGGGGTATCTGGAGAGTGCCACTGCCAGCGTAAGGCCGCCTATCCCTCCGCCGCTAGAACTAGTGTTAGCGTCAACACCTTAGAAAAGGCAAACAACTGCCAACGTACCAAATCGCAACTCGCAGTTTTGTCGCCATGCGCCAACGCCTACAGTGCAGTGGGATACGAGTATGGGTGGGTGTGTCCTGGACTCTCGAACTGGGACATCAGCTGCCTCTATTATCATCTTCAGGTAGATTCCCAGAAGCGGGGGGGTGCCTTGCCCGACTTTAAACAGTATTGTCCATAAGGCGGCGACGCAACTGACATGGGAGCTGCTCATTTCTCCACCTAACATTCGCACCCCTCTTCATGGCTGGGAACGTAGATCTAGAATCAATGGGAATACATCTGCTACTGATATAGCCTGCTAGTACAACACTCACGTCCGCCCACACAGACGTATTCAGCGCTTGCCTGCGATGCCAATTCTGCCACTCCGGCTCTGCTTCTTCGCTGCCTGCGAGAGGGGCATGTACGCATATGGATCGACACCCCCCTTTTTGACGTCTCCTCCAGCCTTCTGTGTACAAGGAGCAGATTGTTCAGCGTCAGGAGCGCGGCGAGATGATAAGAGATTTCGCGGACTGACCTTCGCCTTGAACTCGTGCCCAAACTTCGGCTCCGCCTTCCGTTTCGTCTTCTTGCCTGCCTTCTGTCCCTCTTCATTGGCCATCTCCACGTCTCCATCCGCGTCCTCGTTCTCCCGCCGGCGTTTCTTCGTGTCCTTGTTGAACTTGACTTTCCCGTTCGGCCCGCGCGTGAAGCCGTCGACAGAAGTGAGGTTTTCGCGATAGGCATTGCCCTCGACGTCCTCGTCGCCATTGCCTGCACCCGTTCCTCCTGCCGCTTCGTCGTCCGAGTCGTCGATCATCATCTTGCCAGTGTCCGTGTCTGTCTTGAAGTGTGCGGCTTCTTGGCCAGGCCTCCTGCGCTTGCCAGCGTCGGCAGCTACACACGCGAGAATCAGTAGCAGACAAAGTAGCAACACATCGCACACGTACTGGTCACCCGGGACGCAGCGCCCGACAGGAGGTCCATGGGATCGTCGTCATCCACCCGCAGCCTCGCGCCAGCGTCTTTTCCCTTGCGCTTCGCCGCGCCGGCGTTCTGTGCAGGCCCATTCTCGTCTTCGCTATCCTCGATCTCGCTCTCGCTGCCGTACAGCACGTCCTCGAACGCGTCGCCCGCCGCGGGCCGCGCCCGACGTGCGTTGTCCTCCTCGTCCTCGTCTGCCGCATTCGCCCGCTTGCGCTTCGCACGGTCCTTGCGCTTCTTGATGTTGAGCAGCACCTTGCGCGCGTCCTCCTCCTGCGCGCACGCGTAGACGTCCTCCCACCCGAAACGGCGGAGCATGCGCTCGAAGATGTGTCGGATTTTCGCCTTGAAGTGGTTCTTGTGGTCGTGCGACCACCGAAGGAGGGAGGGCACGAGGTTCTTGAGGTGGGGGCGCATGAGATCTGCGGGCATGGTGTGGATGGCGAGCTTGACGAAGCCGAGGACTGACTTGACGATTTCGCGGTTGGCGGACGTGAGGAAGACGAGGAGGGTGGTGAAGATCTCTGACTGCATGTTCGAAGAAATATCATCTGTGACGACGTGAGCCGGTGATATTGGAGTCTCTACGGAGCGAAAGCGTACCCTTGAACTCGAAGAGCAGACGGGAGACCGCAGTGACTGTCGCACTTATCATGTGTGCGGACGCACCAGCCAGTCCACCGCAGACCATCGTCATGTATTCCTCGATGTTTCCAGCAGCTGTATAATAGAAAGTATGCATGAAGAGGACAATGTTTGACATTTAGAAAGGACATACCATCGCCAGCACCATCCTCGTCCATATCCTCGAGCATCTGGCGCTTAACGACACCTCCGCCAGCCATCTTCTTGCCCATAGCGACAATGAGGTCGAACGCAGCATTCCGCGCCTTCTCAGAGGGTTCCTTGGTACCTAAGACCGCTTCGGGAATAATCGAAGGTATCAAGTGCAGCGCGTCCTGCGGAATGACAGGGATGAGCGCCGCGAGTAGCTGAATGCGATCCTTCTTCGCGGCAGCCGCAAGCCCATCAACTAAACCCTCGAGCTTCTTGAGCACGGCAGCGGCATCGACTTGCACCTTCTCGCTCTCGACGAGGCGTGCGAGAATCTTGTAGCCCCGCTTTTGGACGCCGTTGTCTTTGCTCTCTAGCACGTCGCTTGCGAGATACATGTTGAGCAGCGCGGTCGCGTCCTCCGCGGAGAGGTAAGGGAGGACGAGCAAGAGTAGATCTTGGGTCATGACTGTCATGCTGTCGGACACTGGACCCTTTGATGCGGGTGCTGCCTGCGCATTCGCAAGACTCTCCTTAAAGAGTGCGACAAGCTTTTGGTAGGCCTGCGCGACTTCCTGGACGGATATCAGATACCACGAAAACGAGTAGGGGAACGAGGACGGACCTTGGCATGCGCGATAGCGATCCATGAGCTGATCACGTCGCCCACCATGTGCTGGTTGTCGCGGCCTACACTACCAAAAACATTGAACAGGACAGCGAGCCAACTTTCCGCCTGAGAGCGAAGGAAGACAATGTTTGCTTGCGCTTCAGTCGTGGAGATGGGGTCCATGCGAACGGTCTCTGGAAGCTTCGCAATTTTGTCCAGGTCTTCGCTCGCCAGGGCAACATTTGAGTCAACCATGATCTTGAGCGCACGGAGGACAGGAGGACGGAGGTCTGGCTGGTTGTAGAGCAATTGCGACAGAAGCTGCGAGAACTCCATTGTGAGAGACTACGGACGAGGTCAGTATCAAGGACAACGTAATAGTACGTAGGGATCTACCTGCTTGAGATCAGGGGTGCCCCAGCAATATCCAGGAAGACCGACCCAGATCTGCTCGATGAGCACGCTCCAGACCTTCGCTTCAGACTGGCGGCCTTCCGTTTCAGCGGTGGATTGAAGATCAAACATCCGCTCTGTCAATGGGACAAAGTATGCGAGGAAATGGCCAAGAGGGGATGGGTGCGGTTGTGCGAGCAATGGGAGGAGGAATGCGCGAGGTTCCCGACCCGCCTGCCTGCACCACCGTCAGTGCGCAATCATCAAGTGAATATAACAGACACATACCTATCCACCGCCTCCAAATTCAGGGGTAAAACACGCAACAACACTGCCGGTCCTAAGACACGCATAGCGGTACCGAGGGTTGCGTCCGCCGTCTCCTTGTACTCGAAGGTCTTCTGAACCCTGAGATCCGCGACCTTCACAATAAGGGGCAACAAGAGTTGCTCGGCAGCGGTAGTGTTCTTCCATGATCCATTACGAGAGCGCAGGTTCACGACGAGGGATGACACGATAGCGAGGACATCCGGTATTGCGCGAGCGTATGCAAGCGAATCAAATGCCTTCGTTGTCTGTGTAATGATCCTTCCAATGGTAGACTTAGGATCATCGGAGGCTTTTTCCTTAACGGCAGCTTTGATAAGAGACGTAGTAAAGCATCGCCCGAGCGTAGTCAGAGCCTCTGTAGCTGCTTTGCGCGTCGCAGCGTCGGTCGAGTCGAGTAAGCCCCAGATGGCCTTCCAAACCTTACCCAACTCGGCGGCACATTCTTCGGGGTTGTCCCTGTGGTAAGCAACCATTGTGCTTCCAAGCACGGTTGCCCATGCGGCGGTAAGGGCAGAGTCGCTGGGGAGTGGTGAGGACGACAGGATAACTTTGAGGAGCTCCGATATATGCGCCTGAAGATTCACGGTAGGGTTGTCCACGGAGATGGTAAGCAGATCGGATAGGATGGAATACGCCGATTGCGAAAGATATGGGTTCCCTAGTCGCGGGAGGAGGAGCAGGGAGGACGTGATGGATGACAATGACTGCTCGGATTATCAGCACATCAACAGCTACACAACAATACCGAGACGTTACTCACTTCAGACGGAAGGGTAGGGAGGATAGGGCAAAGGAACGCAAGGAGGTGAATGGCGGCCTCGGAGCCTTCAGTCTCCGCCTTCTTGCCCTTGAATTTCGGAAGGCCGCTTGCACTGACCTCCGCGAGAGCAGCCTTGACCCATTCCGCGACCTTGTCGGCATATGGGTGCTTGATAGCAGGAGGCGGAGGCGCTGAGAGGACGTCTTTCACAACCTCGGCGGCCTTCTTCCGTACCTTTGGACGCGGATCGATCGCCAGTTGCAGGATGGTCATGAAGGCTTGACGGAGACCTTGCGCATCCAGATGAGAGCGGTCAAGGGCCAGAATGACAGTTCCATATAGCGCGAGTTGAGAGCGGAGAGGAGGTGCATGGGTAGAGAGAGGAGGAAATAGCGGAGAGGTCAATGAGATGATCGTAGAGAGGTTTGAGCGGATCACTGGATGAGGGACATGGGGAGCAACGGCAGCAAGGAGATAGAGTACGGCGGGAAGGACATCCCCGTCGCCAAGGGCAGGCCCCGATGCTCGTGAAGCCTGGAGAGCGCCATCGAGAGTGGTGAGAAGAGCAGCAAAGTATGCAGTCGCGGAGGGAGCGGTGTTTTGTTCGCGGAAGGTGGCTTCGATCGCGCGAAGGAGAGTCGCGGGAGCCTTTTGGTGGGCGAGCGACGAAGACGTATGCGGGCGGATCTTTGAGAGGGCGACGTCTATGGTATCGGCCATGTCGTACACCGCGTCCGAAGAGGTGATTATGGATTGGCGTCGCTGTGGCCGATGATGAGCAAAGCCTGTGGGTAGATCTCGGCCATGGGCTTCGCCTCCAAAAAACTTGGCTTCCTATCTCGCGCACGTGATGAAAACGCGTCCATACATGGGCGCTTATTCCGCCCCACCCATCTCCGTGAGCTCGAGAGCGAGGCGCTCTGGTCTCTCTCTTGGCCAAATGGCTGTCATCTTGACATAGCAGCTGGAGGCGTTCCACCTCCAGCGCAAGCTGCGCAATTCCCTTTGCCGCCTTTCCACGTCTACGCTTGGGATTAGTAACCAAAACTCTGCTTTTGGCTCCATTTAAGACCTCGCCATTCTCGCATTGCGCTATGGCACCGCTGGCAGGGTCCCCGACGTCGTGGTCCTACATCTTCGTCCGGTACGCCCTCGTCCGTTCAAGACAAGGACTTTTGTTTAATCCTTCGTGGCAGTTTGCTGTTTAAGTTTGTACTCAAGATATTCTACGGCACTATTGTCGTGGAGAATGTGGACAATATACCCCCGAGAGGTGTTCCCTGGTGAGCCTTTCTCGAAAGTGTAATAACCGAGACAGATTGTTTGACTGTGCAATAGTATAGTATGCGCCAACCATAGCAATTCTCTTACAGATGCTCTGTGAGTCTTCAGTCGGTTTCGCATCCGCGTCCCCTGTAACCAGTCACCACTCAGGCTCTTGGTTACATCCATTCCATCGAGGGTCCGCTTCCACCGACCACTCTCAGCACCGTGAATGCTAACTTAGCCTCCCGATAGAAACGTAATCTCCTTAGACTTACCGCAAAGTCTACTCAGTTCGGAAAGAAGACTTTTACGAGTTGGTTAATTGAGTCTGCGGGCACCGTCCCGCTTAAGAGGCGCAAAGACTTTGGAGACAGAGAAGTGGACAACGCGGAGGTTATGCAGCATCTTATAGAGGTACGTACTTCAATACTTTTTGTGCGCACGGATTCCAATGCGGCATCGAGCCAGGCCTTGGAACTCGGGGATGCAGTCTGCCTATTCCCCGAAGGGATGAGTCGATACCATCCGACGATCGCGCCGCTCAAGACGGGGGGTATGGGCTGTTGTTTTGCCCTTCTCCAAACACCGAACTAACAGGACACGCAGTTGCGAGGATGGTTTCGGACGTTCTCTCGCGGAACCGACATAATCCGGACTTCGAAATCAATGTCCTGACATGCTCGGTCACTTACATGCATCGGCAGCACTTCCGCTCAGATGTGCTGGTGACATTTCACCCACCCATGAAGTTTACGCCAAAGGTACAATTGTCTACCATATGACCGACGACTATGTGCCTCAGCTTTTCCTCTGCAGACCAACCCAGAACTGCTCACGCCGATTGACTACGATGAGGTCCGTTCCCTAACAGCCAAGATGCACCAGCAAATTAGTTCAGGGACCCTCGATGCTCCATCCTGGAGACTCATCCGGAATGCCAAACTGGCCGGCAGGATGTACGCCCCGCTCGGCACGACCATGACACTCGGAGACTACGTCCGCGTCGTCAGGACATTCCTCGAGGCCTTCAAGCTGGCCGAGGCGCCACGAACGGACCCCTCCAGTGACGGCGACGCCCCACCGCCGGCACAGGTCGCTCGGGAGGATATGAAGATTGTCCAACTCGGACGTGATCTCAAGGTTCGTCATGCTTTTCACCAAGAAGCTGCATTTAGAATGGGATTGACACAATATGAAGGAGTATCAAGATCTGCTCTCGAGCTGGGGCATCAAGGACGACCGCGTCCGGCGTCCCCTCCCCCGACCAGTCATCGTCTACCGCATCCTCCTGCGTACCACCTGGTCGCTCGTCCTCCTTGCCCTGTCCCTCCCGGGGCTGTTACTCTGGCTGCCCGTCTTCGCGACGACGTTCGTCGCGGTGCACCAGTTCAAGCGCACGGGCCCCGTGTGGGACACATACGACGAGATCGCGCAGTACAAGCTCACGTACGGGCTCGTCTCTGGGCTCGCGATCTGGCTCGTCTCCGTGCTCGTCACGTTCCCCTTCGCCGCGCTCACCGCGCTGCTCGTCCCCGCCGTCATGTGGCTCAGCCTGCGCTGGATGGAGGACGCCGTCGCCGCGTTCCGCGCTCTCGCGGCGCTCGCGAGGCTGCTCCTCATCGGGAAGCCCGCGCTGCAGGCGATGCGCGAGCAGCGCGAAGGGCTGCACGAGCGCGTCATGGAGCTCGCGGTGGGCACGCTTGGGCTCCCGGCCGAGCCAGAGAAGTACTTCGCGGAGAGCGGCGGGCGGGAGAAGGGCCGCGTGAGAGGGAGATGGGCGAGCAGTGCGAAGTACTTCTCGGTACGTCGGCGGAGGAAGCGCGACTGGAACGAGACGCTCAGGCTCTACGACCAAGTGGACTATCCAGAGGACTACTAGCTCACTTGAATCACGAGCGGAATGTTATGTAAGGAAACGAAGCAATATATACCATATGTTGAGGCGTCTATGCAAGGAGCTACGACAACATTCACGATTGATATCAAGAGCACAAAGCATGGGTAAATGTACAGCACAACCAAAAGCTGAAGATAGTAGATAGAAATATTTGGGGATCACCAATACAAGCTCAGAAGAGCATATGTCCAAACTAAGATGCAGAGACGAAGGTCGTGGAGCAGACAATGGATAGCGTTTCAACCGGAAATGGCGCGGTATGCGCGGTTGCCTGCAGCCCAAGGGTGGCCTGCCCTTGCGGCATTGCCGGTGATTATGATGCCAATAGCGACGAAGACGCCGAGGACCCAAGACACGATGTTCAACACGTACGCGAAACCTGGACCCTATGCATCAATGACCCCTCACGTCCCATAGACGGCAAAGGACATACCTGGACGAGCGTGCTCGAATGTTGGGAACATGTTACGACGGTACAACTCGGTAACGACACCGAAGGTGACGATCTGAGAGAGGACTGCAGCAAAGGTTCAGGTGTCCTGCGGGCGCCGCGCAGTCCTGAGCGATTACTCACCGTGGAATACGACCAAGACCGACGCCGACTTCCAGATCCGCCTCCTCCGCGAATGGGTCGTGACACCGAAGAGGATAGCAAGGCAGGCGACCACCGCGAAGCCGATCCCGAGCTCGCCGAAGTAGCGCGAGGTGCCCCAGATCATGCAGAATGTCTTGTTCTCCTTCTCGCACCCGTCCTGGACGCGCATTGGGAACTGGCGGCACTCATAGTTGGTGTAGGTAATGGTGCCGCCATTCGGGCCCGGAATCTCGAGAACGCGGAGCTCGCACCGGGTAGAGAGGCCATAGGTGACGATGTCGTCCTTGTGGATGATGTCCGAGATCCTCGCGACGAGCCTGGGAGGGCGACGCGCGTGAGCACAGTTTCTAAGACCTGAGGCTGGAGTGCGAGACGGGGACAGACCAGTCCGAACGCTGGACGGAGAGGATGTTCTAAACGGGACAGTGGTTTGAGTTACCGCTAGAAAGGAACGCCGTCGGCGTGACAAGGCGGTGAGACGTACCAGGATCATCGTCCCGAGGACGGCAAAGAAGGCGACGACATAGGATAGCTTCCTCATGATGGTGGGTGAGTCTCCGGATGGGGGAGAGAGGAGAAGGAGGAAGGGAGCCGATAGAGCATCCGCACGCTGAGGCTGAGGCAAGGTCTGGGTTCTGAATCTGACGGTCCCAGTCGCGCTCGACGAGAAGGCGAGCCGCAAGGATCCGCAGCGCGGCTGTCGTCTTCTCTCAGAGTCTCTCCAACCCGGTGACGTACTACTTCCCACAGGCTCAGAATCAATATAATTATCACGAGCACGCATTAATACCGGTCCTGGTCGATTAGTGGTCAGATCATCACGTTGTGGGAACACAATTCCGTGAAGACGGGGGCTCGAATCCCCCCCGGGACACTTCTGTGGTATTTCTGTTTCTTTTCCTCCCATTGCTTTTTGCACTGCCACCGTACCTTCCCCAGTCGATGGGCAGCCTTCAAACCCCCCGCTACGACCTGAACGGCCTGAACACCCTGGTGATTCAAATATAGCCGGGGATGTACTAGTTGTCCGTGGTCGAGACTCGACACTCGAACCAGTTTTCATCCCACCGGTCGAGAATGGGCACCTGAATCTATTTCCGAGCCACGCCGAGCCCGGGTTCAGCATCATGTCTTCGCAAGTCAGCTGTGAGGCTGGTGCGGAAACAATATCTGACACTACTTTCTGGCACCCAGTACCAAGTTTAATTCACGTTGGTACCGACCTCTTTCCTCCGGACTTTCACCGCCTCCGACCTCAGGCCTCAAGTTCAGCCCTCTTTTGAACTTCAAATTTACCGACCGCACCGGCGCTCTCGAGCTGGACTACTTATACAGTTGCCAGAGTCGCGCAGACCATGAGTGAGCCCTTGAATGATCATGATATTAACCGCTCTCATTCCTACTGATAGTAGGTGCGACCGTGCGGTCATGTTTAACGTTTTGTTGTTCCAGATACCGAGGCTATCCGCTCGCTGGCTCAGGCGGCTCGCCTGTGGATGGCCCAGGATGTCGCCCATATGCGTCTGATCACTTGGGCGTGCTCATTTGCTGGTGGGGTTAGTGAAACCGTTAATTGCCATAGTGCTGTCATCGGGTGGCGAGTCCGCGAGTTTGCGACGCCAAGTTGGGGTCGGAATGGGTGCGTATGTGCCTGTCCGCCACTGAGTCTGGGTGGACCGATGGGAAAGGTACGGACGACGGACGCCATGACTTTACTGTACTATGACCGTCTGGTCAATCATCATCCGTAAATTGCAATCCTAAACGTCAGAGTTAGGCGACGTACGCGCCGCTGTCAGTCACTCTCTTTGAAGTTATGAAGACTCGTTGTGCCGGGAATTAAGCAGCCGTGATCTTGAATTGCTATTGAACAGTACGTCTTTGTCCTTCTTTTCTAGACGTCCATTCGAAGGCACCATAGAGGCGACCTGCAGCTAGGCCACGAGCGGTTGTATTGCCTGCCCCGAGAACTGATCATTAATAGCGCCGTGTAGCTATAGGCGGCGCGATGGACTAGCGCAGTAGTGAGTTGTACCTACCATATGGATGAGTAGGAGACCTGAACCCGCAACCCCCCTGAGCAATTATAGTCGTCGCACCTGTTCAATGAAGCGAAACTGCACACCTTATTACCCGTGATCGCCTTCGCCCCCCATTTCAGTTTCGCAGCACCCGAGACACCGCTAGATATATCATTTCTATCTGTCTCACAGTCTTGCGAGCCGACGTGGGAGGCCTTATAACATTTGCGGGAGATTGAAGTGGTCGAACCTAGTGAGGCGAATGCGGACCCAGTGCGGACCACAAGGTATAACCCTCTTCGTGGCTTCCAGTCATTTCCCGCTCTGGCGGAGGCGCTAGCGTGCACTGTGATCTATATCGTCAGGGGGGATTCGGATTTTCACTGTTAATATTGAAGAGCCTATGTATTAATGAACGTTAACGTCGTTTACTGGAATATGAAGTCGTCATCGCCTATTGTAACGTTGTGGTTACAGTCAATTTACTGTCAATTTACTAATTTGATATAAAGCACAGTCTCACTGGAGTTGCAAAGCGCCTTCGGAAGGTTGAGACGGTCTTGGGGAGGTTCTGACCGGATGCTCCGCAACTAGAAACTGGATTCCACTTCGGGGTGTGAGTAGAACATACAATCTACGTGGCGAACCGACCTTCACGTAGCATCGCACTTTGATACATACCCTCGCCTCACCTTCCCGACACTCAGATTTTCAAACCATTCGACTGAGATATCGATCAGGCGAAAGGCGAAGCCTACAGCTTTGAGGCGATTCGCACGACTGACTGACCCGGCCGGACCTTGCGAGGTGTCAATTGCTATCAGCGGGACCTGCTTCGTTTTGATGCTGCTGCCCTCCAGTTGACAGAATCTCAGCGAGCAGTGTTTTAAAACACTCCGCCTAACATTGTGACGCCTCAATACTTATTATAACTGTCCGAGGGGCACTAAATTGATGATTTTGGCGTGAATGCAGATTGTGTATATCAATAACAACGTCGCCGTAACGAATGTGTATTGCCGAGAAAGCTTGGAAAGTTGACCAATCAACTACTTCCTCATCGAGTGTAGACCTTTGGGGAAGAAGGGCAACCGGCAAAGAACGGAAGGTCTTGGCTGTACTGAGCGGGCTCGCAAGACTCCTCGGTATCGTAGGCACCCGGAGAGGGGAATATCACCATGGCTGTCCTCGCTGGTCTCAAGGTATGCGAGGATCTCGTGCAGCACAGGTAGTGGTAACAGGTTTGAATGAGAACATCTGCACTCACGAGCTTCCCATCAAGACGTCATGAAGCCTGGTCCAGGCTGGCGCCTCAACTGGAGGACGATGCAATGCATCCGACATGATCGAAGGCGATAGCCTTTGAGCCTCGAGGTGGTGATGTTGATGTACTTTTCTATGTTTCGATCAAAGCGGTCGAAAATCGCGGGGGTCAGGTAAGCTAGATGTGCATTACGAGAGCTGAAAGTAGAGGACGAGGGTGGCCGACAAGGCCGCTGAGCGTCGCCATCGTGGTGGGAGGAGAGCACTGCGGAGGTAAAGGAGGAAACCGATCCTGTTGGAAGGGGTGCGATTGGTGTGGAGTTGGATGGTCGTGGGCGGCGGCTTGCCTTGGAAACCTGGGTGGTGGGACGGACGGATGTCAAGGCCAGGAGAAGGGAGTCAAGGGACGTGAGAGCGGTCAAGGCCACGGCGGACGGCGTCTGCAGACGGGGCAAGCAGGGGCATTTTACGTAAGTGCGTAATTGACCCAAATAAGGCAACCATCCGCCACCAATCACGCTCGACGGTACGCAACGTCCCCAGCATTTCACTGTCAGTCTCGCCGTCTCTCCCGTCCGCCGACAGCCTCCTTTCCCCGCCCCCTCTTACCGAATCGCTGCCGCCACTTGTGCACTCAAGGCAGCCCAGCTTGCACATGCCGCATCTCGTCTCCCCGTCTTCATCCCCAACGTCCCTTCCCCTCCAAGGGCCGCACAACATGCAGACCGATTCTTACCATAACGCATATCCCACTTCCATCCGCATCTCAAGGGACCTCTCGAGCAGTTCTCATGACCGGGACCTTGTCGACCATGAATCTCTGTCGACCCTCACCTTAACCGAGGATTCGAACCTCGCAGAGATTGCGCCATGGGCACTAAAGGGATCCGAGCCGGTGCGTATTTTCTTCCAATTGTCTGCGAGAACAGGGGGTGTTGTAAACTTGCGTACGGGTTGCCGAGTGGGATCCTGTATGCGTGTATGCGGTGGGAGGATTATTTGTTAGAGCTATGCGCCTGCCTTTGTCCAGGAGACATTTCTTGCAGCCACGCACTCTATCTCGGACTCTGTCCCCATCCCTTCTACTGGAATGCGGTTTGGTGGGGAGTATGATTCCTCCCAATGGCTCTTCGGGTGGAGCCTCCCTAGAACAACACAGTGCATTTAGCGGAAATATGTATGGGCCAAAGAAAGCGTGACTATCCTCCCTTCTGCCGCCTCGTCTCGTCACGAAGGACTACACGTTTAGTCTTCATTCTGCGTACCCGCTGGACTTTGCGCGTTGACTTACCAATTGTGCATCTCTGTAGCCCACCCCGCCCCCGAAGTCGTCCTCGCATCGCTTTGGCTTCTCGCACAAGCCGTCGTTCAACTCTTTCACACCCCCACGCCATACAAGTGCCTCCACTGTCAGCATTTCGACCACATCCACCGCTCGTCCGTCAGAGACGTTCAGCATACATTCTGCTGAATCCAACCGCACAACAGAGTCGCGCAAGAAGCCGTTGCTGAATCTCGGCTTCATCAAGAGCAAGAGATCTCGGAGCCGTCTCCGCTCTGAACCCCCTCCCGCGGACTCTCCTCCTCCAATCCCATCTCTAGACGTTTCATTCCATCCTACCCCTACCTCTGCGACACCGTCTGCCCCGACCTTTCCTTCCACTAAGCGGAAGAAGAAGCCAGTTTACGTGTCACCTCCACCCCTCCCGCCGAAGGAGAACTTTTTCATGTTGGACACGAATCTCAACGAGATGGATGGCATCATCGACCCTTCCGTCCTCCCCGCAACAGATAAGGTAGACAACAGTTCACCAGGGAGCGGGTTTGAGTCGTCCTTGCATTCCGGCTCGGACGTGTCGATGCACGTCGGCTCAGTGGCCACGTCGCACCAGAGCATTTTCAGCAACCCGTTCCTACCCACCAGTCAGCGGCGGCTTGCTCCCGGGGCACTCACGTTTGACGGCCGAAGGATATCTCCGAAAGCTCGCGTTACGCACGCCTACCCCGATGCGGATTCTCCGTCGTGGACAGCGCCGGAAAGTTGGGCGGTGGAGAAGGAGGGCGAGGACCCGACTGCGCCGTACTCGTCGTCCGACGAGAGTGCGCGTGGAAAGACGGGGCGCAAGCGAAGAAAGCGGCCGCCCGCCAATAAGGCGCTATATCATGTCCGGATATACCGCGCGAACAACTCGTACCACGTCGTGCAATGCGGTCTCGACGTGACTGTCGCACAGCTGACGCCCCAACTGAATAAGAAGCTGTTACTGGACCCTGGGGTGGAGCCACATAGATTGCACCTAAAGGAGAGGGGAAGAGGTGCGAATGCTGGAAACATTATAGAATGAACTTCATCGTTGACTCTCCGCTACCTACAGAGCGGGTGCTTGCGCCGACAGAACGGCCCGCTGACATTGTCCGGAGACGATTAGAGCAAGCGGGATATGATATCGCCGACGGGTTGGATATCCTTGGAGCAGAAGACATACAGTTCCTCCTGAAGTTTGTCTATAAAAGCAATGTGCTTGGACCACCGGTACGCTTGCTTACCTGGGTCACGCAAACGCGCATTGACGATGATATCTGTTCGTAGGAGGAAGAGATGCAGTTCGATACTTTCGACCTGATCGATTTGACGTCCCGCAGTCTCAAAGCTGTCCCAGTTTCCTTGTACGCCCACGCGGATGCGATCGTCTCCCTCAATCTCTCTCGCAACCCGATGCTCGAGATCCCTCTTGACTTCATCCAGTCGTGTACGACACTTCGGGAACTCCGGCTATCCCATATGGCGCTGAAGAAGGTCCCGCAGAGCGTCCGGCATTGTCGGACACTACAGTGGCTCGATCTATCGTGTAACCGGATAGCGGACCTGGAAGACGCGGGTCTCGATCGAATACCGCAGCTCCGGCACCTGAAGCTGCAGAACAACCGGATGGAGCACCTTCCGTACTACTTCCCCCACCTTCGAGAGTTGCGCGATTTGAACATCTCGAACAACAAGTTCAAGCGCATCCCTGCCGGTGTATGCGAGCTCCGGGCACTCGTCGACCTTGACGCGTCATTCAACTCGATCTCGGAGTTACCGGAGGACCTGGGCCAATTGACGGAGCTCGATCATCTCATCATCGTCGGCAACCAGGTCGCGAAACTCCCCGAGCAATGCGCAAATCTCAAGAATCTTCGGGTGCTTGACTGTCGACGGAACCACATTACGGACATCTCCGTTGTGTGCACGCTGCCGAAGATCGAGCAGCTCCTCGCTGATCACAACTCCATGCACGCGCTCGATGTTTCGTTCGGTCCTGCGCTTAAACAGTTGGATGCGTCACACAACGACATCACCCAGCTTAACCTTGTGCCCGGCCCGCTGGGGCTTCCGTATGCGCTCACGACGCTCAACCTGTCGCACGCGAAGTTGTCGACGCTCGACGATATGGCGCTCGCGCAGCTCACCGCTCTCGAGATTCTGCGCATCGACCACAACTCCCTCCGCTCTCTTCCGGAGAGCCTCAGTAAGCTCACACAGCTGAAGCACCTTTCTTGTTCCAACAATCACCTGTTCACGCTTCCAAGCAGTATTGGACGCTTGCAATGGCTGGAGAACTTGGAGGCCCATAACAACGACCTCTCCGAGCTGCCTATGAGCCTGTGGAATTGTCCTTCGCTTCAGGTCATCAACGTCACTTCCAATGTCATCAGCACATGGAACCTCCCTCCCGGGTCTATAGACCTGGACGTTCTGGCTGCGCAGACCTGGGGAAGCACGGTCAGCCTGCTTTCGGACAGGAAGGCGTCGAACAGTTCCATCACTGGATCCACCCTTCCCGCACTCGCCTCGTCGCTGGAGAAGCTCTACGTTGGAGAGAATAGTCTCACGGCAGATTCACTACACCCGCTTGCCCTCTTGAAGGAACTGCGGGTCCTCAACCTGTCGTTCAACAACATCCAACAGCTGCCGGGTAGTTTCTTCCGGAACCTGACCCAGTTGAGGGAGCTCTACCTCAGCGGGAACACCATTTCGGCGATTCCGACGGAGAACCTGCAACATATGACGAAGTTGGAGGTCTTGTTCTTAAACGGTAACAAGCTACAGACTCTCCCCCGCGAGATCAGCAAGTTGGTGAACTTGACGGTCATGGATGTCGGAAGTAACGTGTTGAAATACAACATTAGCAATTGGGAGTACGATTGGAACTGGTGAGTCATCGTCTTATGTATCGTCGGAGTCCTCCATTGCAGTCGCTAACGTTTTGGTCGATTCAGGAACTTCAACACGAATTTGCGCTACCTGAACTTGTCGGGGAACAAGCGTCTAGAGATCAAGCCGGATTCGCACCACAAACAGTCTGGGAATCACCAACAGCTCTCCGACTTCTCAAGTCTGACGCAGCTTCGCATCCTCGGTCTCATGGATGTCACTCTAGGCATGCAGACGAATATTCCGGATGAGAGCGATGACCGTCGCGTACGTACGTCTATGGCGGATGTCAACGGGATGGCATACGGAATCGCCGACACGCTTGGGATGACCGAGCATGTCACTATGATTGACTTGGTCCAGCCGCACTTCCGCGGGAAGCACGATGAGGCCATTTTCGCCATGTTCGGACGCGCGTCGCATATCGCGAGCAATAACCGCCTCACGAAGTACCTCCACGACAACTTCCTTCGCGTCCTCATGGTCGAGCTAGCGAACCTCGCGGATCGTGAGAAGGTCCAAGACGCACTGCGAAGGTCGTTCCTGAGACTGAACAAGTATCTCCATGACCACCTCTATTCGAACTTAGGACGAAAGGGGTCGCAAGTGAGCGGATCAGCGATGCCTGCGACTATCCATGACAAGATTGGAGCGTCCGGCATCGTTCTCTACCTTGTTGGTCGCACTCTGTACGCCGCCAACGCCGGTAATGCTCTCGCAGTCATCTCCCGCCAGGGCATCGCACAGCTGGTATCGCGCAAGCATGATCCCTTCGATCGACACGAGACCCAGCGCATTCGGGCGGCAGAAGGTTGGGTGTCGCCCAAGGGGTTTGTGAACGACGAGATCGATGTCTCGCGGTCTTTCGGGTTCTACTATCTCCTCCCCGTGGTCAACCCCCGTCCAGACGTGTACGTCTATGAGCTCACGGAATCGGATGAGTTCGTCATCGTCGGCAACCGTGCCCTTTGGGACTTCGTTTCGTACCAGACGGCAGTCGACATTGCGCGCAAGGAGCGGGATCCCATGATCGCTGCGCAGAAGCTCCGCGACTTCGCTATCTGTTACGGCGCAGAGGGCACGACTATGATCATGGTCATCAAGGTCTCTGATCTATTCAACCGCCATCTCCCTCGCGATCCGTCGTTCAGCCAAGAGCCCGTCATCCCCGAGGAAGTCCTCGTCCGTCTGGCAAAGCAGAAACGTAAGGAGATCACCAACAGAGATATCTCCCGCCTGGACGACGAGGTCTCTCCCCCGACAGGCCATGTTGCGCTGGTGTTCACTGACATCCGCAACTCCACCCATCTCTGGGAAGTCAATCCGGGGATGCAGTCGGCCATGGTCTTCCACAACAACCTTCTGCGCCGTCTCCTGCGCTTCTGTGGCGGATACGAGGTCAAAACCGAAGGGGATGCGTTCATGTGCTCCTTCCCGACAACACTCTCTGCCGTGTGGTGGTGTATGAGTGTCCAGTCGCAGCTACTCAGTTGCCCGTGGCCTTTAGAGCTCCTGGAGTGCGAGGATGGGAAGGAGATACAGGATCCGCGGGGTAGGGTCATCGCTCGCGGGCTGTCGCTGCGTATGGGTATCCATTGTGGCCAGCCAGTATGCGAGCCTGACCCTGTCACCGGGCGTATGGATTACTTTGGTCCCATGGTCAACCGTGCAGCGCGAGTCAACGCTGTTGCGGCAGGTGGTCAGATCATGTGCAGCGCGGACGTCATAAAGGAGATAAACGCACGCATCCTCGACACAGGTCCGACGACGGAGTACTCGTACGTCCAACCCCAAAACGCCATCGATGCTATCCGGAGGATGGATGTCAAGATCTTCCCGGTGGGCGAAGTCAAGCTCAAGGGTCTGGAAGTTCCCGAGAACCTTTCGGTGCTCTATCCCGCTGACCTTGCTGGCCGCCACGACCTCGAAGCTTTCGAAACCGCGCCGACTGCGTCAGGTTCACGCGTGCAGTTCAGCGTGGAGCAAATGCGCGAACTTGGTCTTCTCTGTGTTCGCTTGGAGACCCTGGCCAATTCACACGTCTTCCGTCCTATCCCAGTCCGCAAAGGCAGTGTCGCATCCGCTACGGGACAAGCGCAGCAGACACCGGACCCGATGGCAGAGTCCCCAGTGGTCGTGTACGACGATCCAAGCCTCTACCTGCCTGTCATGGATAAGACATCCTCGGACGCCCACCTTACTACAGTTCTCCACTCCCTATCGCTCCGTATCGACAACGCGTTGACCAAATTGGCGTTCATGCAAATGTCCAACATCGAAGGCCAGCTTGGTCCCCAAGCCGAGTTGCGGGACAGGATCTTCGAGCTCTGCCGTCCGATCCCGTTATGATCGTTGCGCCGAACATTCATCCCATGGACTTCGACGACCGCTGGACTCCACTTAACTTATTCTGTTCCACATTCTTCTGTACATTGCATTTGTACTGTCCAACCCGCGTCACATCCACCACTATCCGATAGACCGTTTTATTCGACTATACCCCTTGTAGTACGCACGCCTCTGGCCCGCATGTCTCGCACTGTACACTACTGTAAACCGATATCATTATTCACTCAGTTCGTCCTGCTTCGTCCGAGACATTGCTCTGACGTTTACATGGATCCACAGTATGAAGGCTACTAGACCCTGGAAGGTATGGCGCGAGCATAATCCAGAATTAGATGAGTAAGACCCGTTTAGTATGTGAGAAACCGCGAACGAGCACACTCCCAACCCCGCCAGAACCCAAACACTGGCATGACCCCGCAGATGACGCGTCCTCTCGCACCGAGCCCGTGTGTCCACCGTCCCACTTGTAAGTCAATACCAAGACCCCGCTCGCTCCCAAGCCAAGGCCTCACTGCTGGCTCGAGGGCACCCACACGATGTCATCCTTCTCGGATATACTCATGCCCTCGCTGTCCTCCCCATCCCCATCGCTGCTCAGCGCCGCCCAGTCGCCCTCGACGGGGGCCTCCAGCGCCCGGAACCGCGCCCCGTGCGCACGTAGGAACGCGACGACCTCGCGCGCGTTCCGCCAGCCCTGCGGCTCGGGCACCGCCGCGACGCCGTCGGGGGACTCGTGCTCTAGTGCGGGCTCGGGATCGTCGACGCCGCCGCCGAACGCGTGCGCAAGGTGCACAGCGGCGCAGACGCGCTTGCCCTCGGGCGCGCGGTCGAGCTGCGAGAAGAGCGAGGCGAGCGCCTTGGCGGCCTCGACACGCGCGCGGAGGACGTGCCGGATGAGGCGGCGAGATGGCGGCCTGCGGCGTTTCCCTGAGCCAGAGCCAGCGGCAGAGCTAGGACCAGTACTGGAGCTCGGACCCGCGTTGGCATTCGCGGGCGTCGAGGCTGAGGTTGAGGTTGAGGCTGAGGCTGAAGGAACTGGTGGGGCAGGGGCAGCAGGGGCAGGAGATGGGGTGGCTGCGCGGGACGGCTTGGACTTGACCTTGGCGCGGTCTATCCAGGGATTCTCGGGGGGCACCCGGGGGACGGTGTACTGGGCGACCGCGGAGAGGGACATGTCCCACCGCTTCGGTGCCCAGACGCCTACGAGGACGCGCCAGGCAGCGACCAGACGTTTGGCGCTGCAGAGGCAAGAGCAGATCAGAAGAGGTGTCAGTTAGCTTCTGGGAAGACATGGGGTGGGGTACGCCTGTGAGGCGAAGCACTCACCGATCATACGAGTCTACATGCGTGCGTGTATGCGGGTGCGCGAGGTGGACGAGGGAGTGGCGAGCAAAGGAAGGGTCAGAGAGACGTTATGAACGGCGGGTCCGGGCCGCGGATAAACGGGAGAGACTCACGGTTGATCAGCCGGTTGTGGTACATCGCGAAAAGGAAGATGAAGGACCCTGAAACGAGGGCGCCGACCGGGGTGTACCACAAGAAGGCCCAGAGGAAGAAGAACGCGGCGGGATAGATCAGTAAGAGGAGAAGGAGCCCAAACACTACTTTGTTCTGCGCCTGGGTCTCCTCTTCGTCCTCTGCCAGCCGGGCACCGAAGGAACCAATTGCATACGCCGGAGCGTGAAGCACGATAGGAACGATGAAGAAAGGAAGTGGCAGGAGAAGGGCGATGGAGTCTCGAACGAGAAGACTCAATGTTAGCAAGCGGCTAGGCAGAGGAACATGTTGCCGTGGATCGAGCGTGGCTGGCAGGGGCAGGGAAGATAGAACAGAGTTCGTGAGGTGGGTGGATTCGAGGAGGGAATAGTACGTGAGGAGGTGGCGTTTGATTGCATTCATGTTCGGAACGAGGTCGGGTGTAGAGAAGAGGTCGACGAGGCTACATGCATGGTTAGCTTGTCAAAGACCCTCAGACAGGAGCCGAAGGCTCTGAAACTTACGTTTGGGAGATGGTTACGAAGTCATCTAGGTTTATAGACCGTTCATCTGGCCACAGGAAGTCTCGTGCCATCCGAGCAGCGTAAAGGGTGTCCCTGTAATGCATGCCAGCCAGCGTCAAGTGTCAAGAAAACAGCCAAAGGCAGAACCTACTGACCAGTCAGGTGCATTGATCGTCGACTGGGTGAGCTCTCTTTCAATCACCGCCGTTAAACGCTTTACGGCTGCCCGGGGGGCACCCTCTTCCCCGGACATGAACTGTCCGAGGTAGTCTTCCATCCTAATAGGCTGCCCGAACCTGACACAGAGATAGAAACCATGAATCTCCGGTTGTTGCGAGGGTCCTAGTCCACTTACTCCATAATCACCTTAAGACGTAAAGATGTCAGCGTAAAATTGGACTGTGTGGGCCTCGACGTCACCGACCTGACTCCGGTACTTTGATTTGTTCGTATAGACGATCGTGGCCGGGACGATCATGACATCCTCAGCGCCCTTCCTGATCTTGTCTGGATTCTCCTGCGCCCATTTCATGTATTCTAGTGCAGCCCACGCCGCGCCATCTTTGACCTGCATGATGTGGGGCTCGGTATAACTTGTACCCTCGGGGAACAGCGCCACAGCCTTGCCCTCGGCCAGGGCACGGAAGGTTCCTCGGAAGAGAAGACGTTTGTCCTGCGCCTTGCGGTCGACAGGGATGTTGCCGGCAGACGTCAGGATATATTTCACGGCGGGATTGGCAAACAGGGACGCTAGAAGGGCGATGAGTTACAGCGATCCCTGAATTTGAGAAGTACATGCCTTTAGCCCAATAATGCAGGACCCTCTTGTACGGAAATGCGCAGGCTGCGTGGAAATGAGCAGGCGAGACGGTCCACATGCGCGTCACGTACACAAGATGGCGGGGTCGAGCATCATATTATGGTGCGTCGCGGTTCTAATTGCGAGAAGCGGTTAGAACATGAATATCATCTCGGTCGCGAATCACAGAAGAGTGGATAAAATTCTCGGAGTACATGCTAGGTTAAACTTCGAGGACCGGGTCTGAAGTTTCAACTGTATGAAGCGGCTGGCCTCGCGGTGAGGACTTCTTGTTGGAAAAAATAAAGGAGCGGCAGCCGAGTGAGGAAACGGACATGCCAGGCTGATCAGTCGCTAGAAGCGTAAGTGCTGGCAGCGGCAATGCCTGATACCGGAAAGCTTTGACATTGGAGAAGTCGGCAAAGTGCACCCAATAGCAAAAGAGAGCAATGTGGAAGTCAATTTCATAAAGAGCCTGGTGCCTCATGTGCGAACAACGTGGGTGTGCACCTAGGTGAGGGGCGGAAGTGCCTGGCAGAAACACGCGCGATAGCGGCATGCCACGCGACTGTGGGGGAGAAACCGTGCCATCCTCATGCTGGGGAAGCACAGAGGCTTTTGCAGGGGTGCCTAGTGGGCATGGCGCAGCGGAATGCAGGAGTAGGGGCATAGGGATGTGATAAGGAGAACAAGAGGAAGCGGTGGGACTCACACAATAATGGGGCCGTTTCTCGGAACATTCTCGCCTCCAACTACGTGAATCTCGGTGAAGAAGGAAACGACGGCCCAGCCTGCGATGCGGCGGATGATTCTGTGGGCGATGTATGCGTCCGACATGGCCAGCAAGGGCAGGAAGGCAGCGAGGTGGGGTGAAGAGGCCAAGGACGAGCCTCGGTGGCAGTCGCCCCGTGCGGGAGGTGTCCAAAGGGGTGCTAGCTGGCTGTGATGGCAGTCAGTCTCTGTCTCCTGTCCTCGCCCCTTCCCCCAGCGCCACCCGCCCTCTCCTGCTTCTTCCCAGAATGGAAGTCGGTTCCCGGCCCGCCCCCCCCCGCAACCACTGCCAGCACGTGCGTGAACGATATCCGTGTACGTGGCCGTGCAGTGGCGAACACCGTCGGACACGACCTCCTCGCCGTTTCCCAACCCACTCATCCCTCTCTCTACGCCATCGTCTTGTGCAGGTCCTGCTCGTTCACTTCAGTCGCCCCGGTCTAGACGGTCAGCATGCATACCATATACTCTAGGATCAATAATGTCTCTGCAATGCTTTCGACGTGTCTCATGGTCCTTCTTGGCGCCATCTCCCTCTCCTCATTTCTTTTCACCGCAACTTCTCCACCGGGCCACCTGAGCGTATCCAACATCAAAGTGTGAGTGTTCTCTGAAGGACGGGCGTTTTCGTACCTCATCCGTGCTCAGCTTCCCCGGCAACGCTCGTCGATATGCGAACAAGAACCAGGACTTCACTTTCGTAAACTTCAATCTCACAGCAGGTTAGGTTTTCGTTCGCCGAATTAATTATATACCATCCTCACCCGATCGTCGCTTAAAGATCTCACGCCGCTCTTCAACTGGAACACGAAGCAACTTTTCTTGTACGTTGCCGCAGAGTACGAAAATAAGCAAGGTGTAAGTGTCCGTATCTCCGCTCGTCTTTACTCGTCATCCCTGACCAGCATACACAGACGAAAAACGATGTTGTCATCTGGGACCGCATCGTCCGCCGCAAGGAGGATGCCAAGATCTCCGTCGCTGGACGGAACAAATATGTGTTCCGCGAAGTCAGCGCATCCTTCCAGTGAGTACCTTCCCGGCTGGCCTCGGTTTTCCTCATTCGTCGCTGTCTCGAGCCACGCCACGTATTCTCCCGCTCCGTAAATCAGTTCCGGACATCCGGATCTCATGCTCGAGGCAGGCTGAGAACTTCCTGGGTCTGATTATCACTACTCGGCACCCTCATGCTTTTGTGACTAGCGGCCTTTCATACGGCTCGCATCTCTCGGTTCGCAGATCTAGGACTGCTTCAATGCCTCTCCATGCTTAAGGCCGAAAACCCTCGCTCTGGGTCTTGGGTACTGCGCAACATGTGTTCTCCTCTCGCTTCCGCTCCCGTTGCTCGATAAATGTGAAGACAAATGCTAACAGACTCATCTCCATAGGGACGTGCCGCCGGCCCACTATACCCTCAAGTACAACGTGATGCCGTATGTTGGGGTCCTCACCTACGGTGAGGCAGCCCGTACTGTCGACCGCGTTCCTTTCCCCGAGAGCCAGGACCTATCATGACGCGATCACGGCAAACGTTCCCATGTGTAATGCCTTGCAGGGACGTTCCGGGGATTCTGCGTCCAAGTGTATTCATTATATCAGATTACAGCATCATCCTTATCACGGTGGGAGCCTTGACAAGGAACGCGATCTTGAACTTCGACACACTTAGACTGCGCTGATATGAAGAAAGTTCTTGTCCGCGGCCTTCCCTCACCTGTGCGAAGCCCGCAAGTCGTCTTCGACACTCGATACGTGGTGTACTTCACATGGACGTGGGTGGAACACAGTGTCGAACGATGGTATAGCCCGAAGGTCGTGACGCATGTCTCAGCGTAGGATGAGCTCACAGTGAGCGTTATGCGCTCTGTTCGCAGCAGTTCATTTACCAGTTCTACGGTGTTGACGCAGAACAATGAAAGGCACGATCCGGGGTCCTCGCATTACGCGTCGCCCATACTAGTACTAACTGTTTTCATGTACCTCAGGACACGTTCCTCGCTGGTCCGCACCCGGCCTTCCGGATGTGCATGCGACTGCACGAATGAACAAACGGTGTTCCCTCACCCTACCCCCCAACATCGTCTGCCCGCCCATACAACGTTGTTTCTTGGCGAAACGGCTAGCGCACCTACACGTGCATGTTTCCATTCAAAACACGCGGTTGGCTGACCGTTTGTCATTAACAGCTCGACAACGAAACATCCAGTGACCACAATCCAATCATTATTCACTCTCGGCGACATACCGTCGACCCTTGTGCCCGACATTGGCTTACCTCCACCGCCGCGGGCGCCAAGAGTCCAAATTTGCAAAGCGCGCTCCGAGCCAACCACCTCCACAGGGATCTTCGCGTTCTGCTCCGAAGCCCGATCACACGTCGCCCATCTCGGATCTTGTAGTGACGACTAAACTTCAAGATGATTGAGTGCGATAATGCGGCGCCTGGGCGAGCGCACGACGGGTTTGGACCCAGTTAAGGTTCGTGCGCTTCAGTTCTGGGTTCTCAGTGCTTCTGGGAACGCATCGATAGAGCTATATCGCCGAGGGGGGCCCACAATCAGTGCCCGATCAGTACTCAGTTCACGGTGGCCAGCGCCAGCCCCGAGATGGGTGCAGTGAAGCAGCACCCGTGCACGGAACGGCGTCGCACGACTCTCGACGTTCTCCGACACTCGAACCCACGTCCGTTCGAGTCCGAGGGGCTCTCGCGCGTCGGCCGTCTGGGCCTGGCGCAATTAGTGCGCCAGGCCCCCCGCGAGGCTCCTGCTCCTCGACGTTCTCGTATTCGGCGCGAGCGCGTCTCAGGCCTCGCCAACCACGCTTCCTGCGCGACCTAGCGGCGTTGCCTGCTGGTGGGGGCGGGAGCAGTCGTGGCGACACTAATGCGGGGAGCCGCAAATGCCGCCGCCGTTGCAACGGCACGACACGAACGCGCCTCTCGCTCCTTGCGTGCGGGGGCCACGGTGGGGCGCGTTCTTGCCGGTCGTCTTATGCCCGCATTCGAGGGTGCCATCGGCGGAGAAAACCTGCCTACTGCGGTCTTGGTCGGCGCCGCGGGAGAAGAACCCAAGGCCTTGTCGGACACGCTGCACGCTGACGCGGGATGTGCTGTGCACCGCTCCAGCGTGCGGCGGCGTTGAGATGTAACTTGACTCGCCTTCGCGGGCGAGGTGCGCTCCCTCCACACGCGCGGTCGAGATCGTGCTCGTGCGCGAGCGCGCTCGCCCTGCGCCCCAGCTCGTCACCCGGGCACCGCATCCATATATGGGCAGGGACGTAGGTTGGGGGGTCGAACGGCCCGGACACGGATTGCTTCACCACGACAGGCCCTGGACCGCGTAGCGAAGCCTGACTTCGTGGCCGGTCTAGATTGAGGGCGATCGCGTAGCATGTCTGCGTGCGCAGGGAAGCGGAAGACGGACGAGGCCGACGAAGATGGGTGCGAAGTTACCCGTGCGTTGGCCCGCCGGCCGCAGCGATTCTAACACCGACAGAGACCCAGCGCACCCATCATGCCAATGAGTGATTCAGCCCCGACTCCGACCTTCGCGTTCGCATCCTGGAGACCTGGGAGCGTTGCGACGACCCGTTCTCTGAACGCGAACGCGAACGCGCAGTGCGCCTCTGCCTCAATAAATCCCGTTTTGTGATTTCCATTGGGCTGACTACCGGTTCGGCGTTGCCGCGGTTCTTCCGGACTCGCGATTGGCTGTGGTAAGGGGGAGGAGACGGCACGAGTGCCCGAGGACAGCGAAATGAAGTGCGAGCCGTGTGTTCGCACCAGCGTTCTGATCTTCCCAAGACGCACGAGCATGCGAACATATGGGATAACATAAGGCGAAAGGATCTCCCTACGAGTTCGTGTGATTTCAAAAGGGCCTTCTCTCGTGCACCCATCGCCACACATCTTTCACCAATCACCTTTCTAGGGCGCGCACAGTCCACTAGAGGGAGGCGCGGGTGATGCTCGAGTGTGAGGCACGTGAAGAGAGGTTTCAAGAATGTGGGCACTATAACTCAAAGTGAAGTCTTCGAGGCCACTTGCGATGGTGGCGTGCGGCAGATACGGGAACCGTTGCGATTTTTGTGCTGCTCATCGCCCAATCCGCATTTGGAAGAGAGCTGGAAGTCATTCGTATCCAGAGATGAAGGGCAACTTTGTATTTAGCCCAGACGCCCTTGTTTCCGGAAGGGTTCCAGACGGGAACAAGGGTATTGATCTCGGGGGCATTTTTCCAACTCCTACAATTGTCTTACCTAAGTTGACCTAAGTGGGTCTTATGAGAGATGGTAGAGTTTCTAACCATGTTCGTCATAACAATTGCCGCAAACGAGTAGCGATTGGCCACGCTGTCTCCGTCCAAGAGATGCACCGGGTTTTAGCGATGGGGCCACGTATTGCAAGTGACTAAACCTCTCCAGTATGTGCAACGACCACACCACCTTTGTGGCGCATGCTGCTTGGCTGACTTGCCTCCACGATATCGCACGTAGTGCGGCGCCGCATAACATTGTCATGCTATTCGGCTGGGCTCAACGCCGATACCCCCTGCAGAGACCTTATGCAACGAAGCCATGCCACCTCCTGGCTTGGAAAGTGGTCCCTGTAAAAGCTCCGGTAAACGCAGTGCGCACTGCCACCGCCATGATGGGTGCCCACTGTGCGCCGCAGGGTCTCTGGAGATTGAATGTTGAAGACCGGAAAGACGAGGGCCTGGATGGCCAGGCGACATTGCCCCGCCATCCTGCAGCTGCCCGTTCGCCACGATGTGTCGTTCGATTGGCGCAGCATATGCTCAAGTCATGGGCAGTGAATGATGCACCACGAGGCACATGTGGGTGCATTTCATTCAAGCAGGTGAACTGGTTTCCGGATTCGTTAAAAATCAACACCAGGTTCGAGATCTACCTCGGACTAAGCAGAAGGGGGGGGCCAAAGTGCGTCGTCCCCATCGTGTGAGCGACGCAGAGCTGCGAGCATGATGTATTGGACGGCGACTTGGGAAATAATGCGTGCGCGAGCTTCGGACTCGGCAATCTTGTAGAACGATGTTTGGAGAACCTTGCGGCATAGCTTCTGGAGACCTGGCGAATTGTCCATTGATTGACGTCGAGGCGTCAGTGCACTGAATTGCCTTCCACGTTCCGAGCCCACTGTCCTGGGAGACTCGTGGACCACGCCTGCCGATTGCGGGTATCACCGGGTGGAGGAGGACGGGTCGGAGTGTGTTGGTAAGTAAGATGAGGTGTAAAGTTTTGCCAGACGAATGGCCCTGTGTGAGCCGGCAAGACATCGCTACCAAAACGAAGGCACCGGCGACGACCCTGCCCGGATCGGGCGAATGAAGCCCAAGGGAGGTGCCCGAGGATATTCACTTTCCTTTACAGCGAGCCCCGGGCAGGCCGCTGCGACCCCAGAATATAATACAAATTGGGACTGTCATGACTGGCGCGCATTCTCAAGCCACCCTTTCACCCTTGGGACGCAGAGAGAGGCCGAGTCCTCGGGGATGGAGAGGACCGAGGAAGACGGTCGGCTGTGCGGGAGGGGCAGGCGCGGGAGGAAGACGATGGAAAACGGAAGGAAAACGAAAGGATATCTGTTGGAATCTGGGATGGCGAAAATACGAATGCGGAAGGGGGGAAATGATGATGAGGATGATGATGATGATGAATAGCGTGGACCATCATCTGACTGCGAAATCGTCGAGAATCTAACCGGATTCCTGCCCCGAGGCGTCGGCGCTAAGCGTCACAACCCTGCACACCCAACGCTTCCCGTCTCTCTTCACTTCATATACGATGGGACCTACAAAGACCCCGCCGTCCGTCCTCCCCCTTGCCCTCGCTCCGACCCGCCTCCTCCTCACAAATCCATATCCATACCCCCCTCCCGCCGCTTCCGCACCCATCGCCGCGTTCAAGTTCTTGCACACTTGCCATTTTAGCTAGCCCGATGTCCGCCCAACAACTCCCGCAGCTATGCCAGGGCGCTCCAGACTTCGACACCGACTCCGACTACTTGGGCACTCCCGTCGACCCTCCCGCACACCAACCATACGTAGCCGACTTTGAACCAGTCGCTGGCTATTACCATCGTCCGAACGGCTACGAAGCTCCCGATTACGCTGCTGGTCACGCCGGGACGCAATATGCGCACGGCGCGGACTCCGGCTACTTTGGGGCGGCCCAGTCGTACGGTCTCCTTCTGCAGCCCTCGTATCCCGTAAGTTTGTCTTGTCTATGCTCGCGAGGCATCCCGTAACCTTTCATCCTAGCTAACTATCTCGGAGGGCTGCAATCAGTCCCCGGACAACTCGGCAGCCGCCTATCCGTTTGTCGCCCCGAATCAATCGGGGTCCAGCATTGGCGACTCCCCAGCTAGCTCATACTCTGCGCGAGGTGACCTGGAGGCCTCGGTCAACATTCCCAGCCCATCTCTTGACCAGTCCAAAGCCGCGAGTGGCGTGGCCTCGCAGCTTGCGCTGCGCTCCTCGGGCTTGCCTTATGCCCAGCAAGACAGTGATAGTTCAGACAACGGCGACAAGGCGGCCTTCTCCAAGCCTAAGTTCCATCAGCAGGACCTCACTTGCGATACAGTAAGCCACATTACCCGCTCCACTAGTCCACACGGCTAATTATTGTTATAGGCTATCGCTTGTTCCTTGCCTGACACCCATTCCTCCTACCACAATGTCGGCTCGTCCTTATTTGTGAGCCACCCTGTCTACCCTACCAGGGGCTACTTCGACGAAAGCTACACCGACTCGCCGATCGATGACGGAGCTTATTGTGATCGGTTCCCAGAACAAGGTATGAACCGCAGCCTTCTCAGCCCAATCATCGCCATGGCTAACATCTGTGCTTAATGACTCGCAGGCGGGATCGCGTACGAGCAGCAGCATGGCTTCGACAATTACCCGCACCCTGAACCCCATCCGGACTCACATTTCTTGTCCGGCCTGCCTAGCCACACCAACGTCCACTTTTATCAACCCCCATCCTGCCCTTACTCATATCCCCGAATCGACCCTCCCGGCGAAGGGTCAGGGTATGGGTCCAGCCCGGTGTCCCCGTCGTCTGCCCGTTACCCGTACTCCTTGATCCATGCACCGCGACCACAGCAGGTACACGATATACATACCCTTCACAACAGCATGGACGACTCGCGTTCATTGTTCGCTTCACATCATGTTCTCTCGATCCCCAGTATCCCGGCCCCGCCGCCTATACCCCGGCCATCATCCTTAATCGAGGACAGCCCCAAGAAGCCGCTTACCCTCGCCTGCTTCTTCTGCCGCAAGCGCAAAATCGCGTGCCAGAGTCCGCCTTCCAGTTCGCCAGATCGTACGTGCAAGTGAGTGCCCATGTATTTTTCTTTGACATGCGTTGTTCGATCCTGACCATGTGCACAGTCAATGCGCGAAGCGCAAGCTCAAGTGCGTGTATCCGTCCACCTCGCGGCGCGGAATCCGGCCACGGGTATACGACCTGTCCGACGAGCCCTACCGTCGTCCGTCACTGCCGCTATCGCATTGACCGTTCCTCGCTCGTCTTTCGCATCCACTCGCATCCTTGTTGGGTCCGAGCCTTACCGGACTGTCGGCTCCCCTCCCCACCCATTCGGACACTCATTTTATCGCCCCGCCATCTCCGGCAGATCCATCTTAACGCCATCGCTGCTCGCGCTCCCCCGTCATCCATTTCTGCCGTTTCTGTATCTTGTTCCGCGTCTACACGTTGTCGCCGTTATGAATCATCGCATCGTCCCCTCCTGCTGTTGTCTCCAGTAGTATAATTCCTACCCTTCGTGTTGCTTGGTGTCAACACGTTATACCCCTAGGATCTTGTCGTCTATCCCCTCCCACGTCATCATATCGAGTAGTCCATCCATAGTGACACGGACTGGCCGCAGACTAAGTCATACATAGTAGTGAAGAGGACACTGTTATGGAATGTCTGTCGTATCGCGGCATGTACCACACCTGGCGCCTCACCATACAGTAATCGCAATATGCGCAAATGCCACCCCGACCGTCGATTCGCTGGCAGCTTCATGGGCACGGCCTCCGAGCTGGTAGCTGGTGTGATGCCCTACTCGACAAGTCTTTATTAAAGGGGGCGCTATTCCTGGCCTGCGTCATGCATCGTGCGCGCGCACCCACCCCGCCGCATGCAGCCGAATTTTAAGCCCATGGCCCGAGGCTATAGAAGCCCCCCGGTGCGCTTCGCGGGGCTTCCTCCTAATGGACTGCCTCCGAACCCGCCTGCCCGACACGTAAAAGAACCCGAGCGTGGGCGTACGCCAGAACAAGGAAGTGCGGCCCCAGAACCCAGATGGCACGGGGGATGGAGATTGGCCAGCGGCTGGCCGAGGGGGATCTGCACATCTGGGGCGGCTCGACGCGGTGGAGTCTCGACCTTAATTTAGTGGGGGCGTTTCACTCAGGGCCCAGGAATGTCTTGTTGGGCACTGGGCTCTGTTCGCTCAACGCGGCCAAGGCGGCCGTCAAGGGGTATGATAGAATATGAATATTAATGTGCATCCGTCGGCGCGCCGATGCGGGGAGACTGACGATGCGGTGATTGGCTCGCAGGCGGGTGAGAGGAGACGACGGGAGGGCTCGGGCTGAAGGGAAGCAGGCCCGCAAGGAAATGGGGAGGAAGTTGGGAAGAGAGGAGTCGCTGGGCGCTCGGCGCTGGTTGGCCGCTGGTTGGCTACGCAGGTGGCGTCAGATTATCCTGGTATGGGAAGGGCACCGCGCGATTCAATCGGACCAAAAATCAGAAAGTCCAGCCATGATGCATCGAGATGTGCGCAGGCAAGACAGTAACCGGCACATGCCAGGATGGCAGATGCCCCTCTGCTCCCACACCATCACCGCTCCCTTCTGGGCCGCACTTTCGCGGAACCAAAATTGCGGCCGCGTGGGCACGTCGACTCGGGCATTTGCGAAGACAAGACCATCCACGGTACGGAATGATGCGGTCGACAACTCGTCGGAGTTGTCAGTGCTGCCTTGGGCAATATGGGGGTAGAATTTGTTTTGAATGACGGCATGGCATTGGTAGAAGGGGGACCGCTTGGGACAGAACGCCGAACTGGGATCGACCGTGTCGACATTGCGGGCGTGCGTGAGCCTCGGAATTAGTTCGCCTATTGGGTCGGACACCTCCGAAGAGGGCGAGCTTCGGCGACGTCCTTGTCGACTCCGCGAGAGGCAATTCACATGCTGTAAGTAACCCATGTGTGAAGGTGGGTGCAAAAGTACGCGAAGGCCGCGGACCACTGGCAACTGCGAGGGCGACAAAGGGGCCGCAACACAAGAAGACACACACGAGTCACGGCGACGGGGTATGCGTACAATTCGAAAAGAGATATCACAAGACACAGACGACACGAGAAACCGCGGAAACATGCACATGCGCAAGAAGTGCCAGTGAAGGGGGGGGGGGGGCAAGTCCAGTCCGAGTCCGTCGCAATGCAGCGCATGCATTCTACTACATACTGCATCTATCCCACACAAGACTGTTCCACAAGAATTAAAGTGTAAAGTACCCATCCACCCAGGTACGAGATCCTACTGTAGCACAAGGTCCAAATTACACTATGTCCGATCTATGCCTCGGGTTCGCGCTAGGGACCAGCCTTATCCCGCCTCCCGGCAGATCGGTCTCGCTCGCATTCTCAGATGTGTCCAAGCTCTCCGTGGACTCCTTGTTCCACAGGCTGATGCTCTCCTCGCGGTCGTCATCGCGGTCGCCGCGCGGGTAATGCCGCGAGCTCGGAGAGCGCGAGAAGAGAGGCAGGGTGTGCAGGAGGGATGACTTGCTGGGCGTTGACGGGCCAGCATGGTGGCCGCCAGGAGAGTTCGGTGCGGAGGCTGAACTAGCGGAGGGGAAGGAGGGCGTCATGCCGGACGGGGGCAACCCGTCCAGAGTGGGACGGCGACGGGCGGCGTCGCTCAGACTCTCGAGGGTGGCGGGGGCGGTGAGGGGTGCGGAGGGATCAGTGATGTCCTCCCTCGACTCGATGGGGGGAAGGTGGACAATCTGACTGCCCGTTGTTGGCGTCTGCTCGCCATTAGCTCCGACTACGGCTTTAGAGGACCAGCCACCGCTACTGACCGAGTCGTACTTGCTCCCGCCGGCATGCGGCGCGTTGCGACGCTCGTGGATCGCCGAGTCGTCCCCTGAACCCGGGACGTGGTATGAGTGCACCACGTCTTCGTTGCCGAACTTGATGGTCTGCTTGCGCTGAGAGAACGGCGAGCCAAGCACAGACGGCTGGCTCATCATCGAACCCCGCTCCATGCGCCCCTCGGGGCTTGCCGGCATGGGGTTGTCGAAGAGTTGGTGCCGCTTGACACCGGCAAGCGGATCGTCGTGCTGGCCAGGCAGCGGAGGTTGATTGCTGTACCGCGAGCGGAAGGACCCGGATGCGCGGCTGGTCATGCTCATCCGGCGTGCGCTGCGCGCCCGGATAATACTGCCCATCGTGCCAAAGCTGCCCCGGAGCGCGTCCATGCCCGGGTCTTCAACGGCGGCCAAATTCTTCTCGTCGACGCCTTCGGTGTTGTTTCTCGCCGCCTGCAAGAGCAGTGTGGAGCGCCTGTGGAGCGTCTTGATTTGGGTCGGATCGATCTTTGACAGCTGGAGGACGGTGATCCCGACACAGATGACCAAAAACCCCATAACGAGGGTGATGATCTGGACAACCGGCGCCTGTAGTCCCTGGAACAACACGATGGTGGTGACCATCGAGAAAAATGTGACTAGAGAGGCGAGTAAGCGAGGGATGCTACACCAAAACCGAAAGAATCGACCCACAGATCACGTAGTATGTCGGGGTGACTGCGAGGCATGTCAGTTAAGCTGCAACAGCGGCAAAAAGCGGGCACATACCCATGGCTAAAAAGGAATGTGCGACGGTCAGCCACAAGTATACAAGGAAAGAGGGTCTACTAACCAGTATTGAAGAGCGCCAGCGCCACATTGAGATAGTACACCTCCGTGACTATCGGATAGTCGTGAGTACGGCATTCACATTGTCAGATGTCAACGCCTCACTTAATGTTACAGCGACGAATACCATAAGGAAGTAAATAAACCAGTGCTTGAACTATTAAATTGTAAAATGAGTGATAAGCCAGTTGGGATGATAGCCATACTAACCTGGTTGTCACCCATAGCTGTGGTCACGATTGCGGACCCCAATCCGGTGGTGACGCTGACGCTGATGCCTCCAATCATGCTGCACACCATGATGTACCACAACATGCTCTTCTTGCCGTACCTTGAGGGGGAGGAAGTGAGTATCTAGATATGAAATAATTCTGGTCACGCACCTCGGGGCAAAGAAGAATACGATGACCAGAGCGGCAGCGATGAGTATGGATCCATATACCAAGAAGCCAGGAGACAAGAATAGCTTTTGGAACGCGGTGATTTGCCCTATGGACGCCTCCTGGGGACCTATGGCGAGGGTGTAAGGTTGCAATCAAATTCAGAACGGAGAAGGCTGTACCGTTGAGCGCTATGATAACGGACCCAAGCTGACGGTAGACGGACAAACGGGTTAGCATGGGGGAGATCATAGGCGCAGGAGAGACGTACGACGCAGAGACCACATCCAAGCCAACCAAAGAAACTTAATTTCTCTTGGAGGAATATGGAGGATAGGATGGCGCATATGACGACGGAAAGCGCGCCCATTGGAGTCTAAGAAGCGGGGAAGTCAGGGAGTGGAAGGAGACGCCCTCACATCGACGTACGACGACAATAGCTTCGACGAATGCGTATGCTGAAAACAGAGTGAGTCGGCTGGATCAATTATGAATGCATGGTTGAAGTGTGACATACCGGCGAAGTTACAGAGCTCACCCAAGATCATCACTTCAAACGAAAGTCAATTCCCGCGAGCTGCGATGGAATGGCTATAGACGCACTTGTCATGCCGATCCACCATAGTGGCTTGGCAAGGGTTAAGAAGGGCTTCGGCTGGAGGTACGGGATGGACACATACCGACTTGAGATATCCGACACCCTCTCCCGCCACCTGACCCTTCTGCGCACTGAGGAGGCCCTTCTTCTTGAATACGAAGCTGGAACCGATGAGGAAACCGCTGGCAATAGCGAGGATAATGCCGACGATCTAGAAAGGCAGCATGAGAGATGTATGGAGAAGGCGAATGAAGCCAAAGTGCCTTGAGGTTTCCGGAAACGGAGATGGAAGCAGCAGCTGTGGAGGAGGAGGAGGCGGCCGCGGATGTGGTTGACGTCGGGGACAATGACGAAGACATGGTGCGGAATTAAAAGGCCGTAAGAAGGAATTACACCGGTCCAGCAGAGAGAGAAAAGGCCCCCTCGGGGCGGAGGAGGGAGTGTTGGCTGAAGGCAAGGTTGTGTGAACCTTGCGGCTTGAAGTGAGCCGACAATAACTCGTTGAGCGCGACCTCGCCCAATATCGACCACCGCCTTTACCGCCGGCTGTGCACCCCCGGACGTTGCAGTGCGGGCGGCGGCCGGCGTCACCGAGCCCCAGTATGGCCCCCAGATCGGCGGTTTCCTAACCTAGGGCCGGAATGCCGGGCGTCCCGAGTGTCTGAGGGTGGTTGCTGGCGATAAGGCCGGCGCCAGGCCTGTCTCGAGGACGATCATCGTCGACAACAACAACAGACTCTCAGACTTGTCGATCTCAGCTGTTGCATCGTTGCTACTCGACTGCCATGCTCACTTGCACTCCATCGCCCTGATACCGCCCTGATACCGCGCTCTAGAATGCATCTCATCTGGCCTCGCTCGCAATTCGTATAGGCATCTGTGGCGCCGGAGACCATTGGATTTTAGCATGCCATCGTCCCACCGACTGCGGCGTAGTGCTGCATACACCGACCAACGTCATCCCGGAGATACTTACCGTCCCCTGACCACTGTCTGTTCCCTCTGAACCCCCCGCTGACGCATCGGAATTGCCATCCGGATACTCGATCCCGTTGAGAACCCATCCGTACCCCAGTTTTGGACTGCGGATCCGGATGTGTGCATCGCACATCATCTTATGAGTTCTATCTTTCCTTCCAGCTCATTGCTTCCAGCAAGTCCAAGCACTCAAGATGGAGGAAAACCCAATGTCTCCGTCCGAAGGTACGGCTGTGGGATTGTTCAATGCCGTCGTGCTACGTTAAAGGACTCATTTGCAAACGGTTATAACTGGCACAGGTCAGGTCGATGTTACTACGGCAGTTCTCTTCCGAGTCGACGTCTCCCAGTTCAAATTCCCTCTGTCAAATCTCTCGCAAGTAAACACCACTCGTGCATTTTTAGAATCGAATGACATCGCCCCACATCCGAGTTTGTTCGGCAAGGACTTTGGTAGCCTCAACGCAATAATCCCGGCTTGCAGTTCGATGGATATCCCCGTTCTGGAGTGACCCTCTGCTGCTCGTAATATTACTTATCCCCCTCCTGCCATCGGCTCCAACCGTGCTGCACTTTATCTTTCAACGCAGGCGACCGTCGATTGGAGGCGCCACCGCCCAGGCCCCATAGTCGAGTAACGTCCAACGTTACAACTTCGTCGACTGTTTGCGAGGGAGCTGAACATGAGGACTTCGATGATCAAGGAGATGGCTACTTTCCAGCCTTACCGTGTCTCGAGCCAGCCTACTGAAATTTTATGTCGCTAGCGGACGTCGCATCAGGTGCAAGCGGCGAACACGACATCGGTGAGTCGTATCTAGCGAAGAGTTATTTAAAACCTACTTACTCCACTTTTCCAACTTACACAAACTTCCGTCCAGCATGCTTTATGCTCAGCAAGTCTGAACGACGTCAGGGGGTTAAGTATAGTTCAACGAATGCGCCATGATGAGCTGCGCCGCACCCGATGCGCAGACGGGCTGCCGACATACATAGATCCACAATCACTACCTCTCCCCTCGTGGCAGTTCTCCGGACGATCCCCCAACGAGTCCGAATCACATCCATTAACCCGTCACAGAGCACATCGTATACCTGCCTCCACGCCACGCTCGCCGCTCTTTCATCGGTCCTATGGTTCATTTGCTTCTGGATCAAGCACGTAAATGCTCGCCGGTCCGAACGATAGGTATGTCGTTCTCCCTTCTGACAGATACCTCCCCGGGCTCACGTCCGCTCACACGCCGGCAAGGTGCTGCCACATAGACGTTATGGCAAAATCTGTGTAGAATTAGGAACCTGCACCGGTCCCATTCTCACCGGATTTCTCTGCGATCGCAGAATTGCGTAAAGGGCGTCATTGCATGCGGGCAGTGCGGGCGGGCTCACCACCATCCCACCCTTCCCAAACCTTGTGGTACACGGTTTGGTGGCTCCCTTTAAGACTTTGAGTCTTTTGCTGTGGACAAATCTACCCGACACCACGAATGAAAAACGGTGAACAGATTTCCTTGGCATTACCACGTGCGCTGTTTTTTACATGTTTACGTGGTTTGGTGGCCCTGAACTCTACGGAGCAGAAACGGATCCAGCTTTCAACCCTCAGGACCAAGTTGCAGCACATATCCTTCCACTGCGATGTCGAGGGTCTAGCGTCATTAACGATGAACCATGAGAAGCCAGGATGTCTCGATTCCGTACATCACCATCGTCCCTTGCGTTAATTCGCTCCATCATTGTCGTTCCAATCCGCTCTCTACGAATAGGCTGGGGGACTCCGAGCCTCGTTCGGCTCCAGGCTCCAGCTTACCCCCCCCCCCCCCCGGTTGCTCTTGGAGCGAAGGAGCGGGGGAAGGGGGATGTTCAAGATAGGCTTGGTCCGTCTTGGTAGGGGCTGCTGTGCTGCGTACACAGCCTCGATCTACAAGCTGGCACGTTCTGGGACATCACTCAGACATCACGTTGGCACAACAAGATATATCGACAAACGACATCTGGCAGGATAGAAGGGTTTTCGGAACGTAATCGTATGGTCTGCCGTCTCCGCAGCAGATGGGCGCCTCTCAGGGCACGGACGTTTGGTGGCGGCCACAGCAGGAGTCGGAGGTCGCCGCAGATTGGGGCGCTCCCATTGGCGGCTGCGGGCAGCAAACGGGCGGGCGTGGATTTCATGAAACGCTTCGTCTACGCTTCCCCACACCATTATCCCACACAATATCCGCTCTAGCCGTTTCGGAAGATCGAGAAGCGCATCCCCACCGGAGTTGGGGCCTTACCTCTCATCCGTATCGCAACGCGCTCAACACCCGGTGCAGGCGCAGCACCCCTCCCTCTCAGGCAGCGTCTGTATATAACGATCCTGGGTACCGGGGTTGTCTTCGCTGTATTGCGTCCGCCCTTCTTGACGTGAACCATGCGCTCGATTCTCCCACTCGTGGTCCTCGGCCTCTCTTCTCTCGTCGCCGCAAAGGATGATGGTGGCCATGTAAGTCAACTACTACGTTTAACTTGTCGCGGGGAGGAAGTGCTCACCTTGGCTTGCGCACGAAATAGGGAAAAGACGACAATGGTAACGACGCATACTACGGCCCTGCCAGCTCGACGAGCTCAGCCGACAGCTCAACAGCGACGGGGACTACTGTCTCCGGCGCCGCCAGCTCGAACTCGTCATCGAGCGCCACCACAGGCACGGTGTGCGAAACTTACATGTGCATCAAAGGGGTAGTGAATGGGTCGACTACAACCTGTGAGTGTTACTGCTTGCGACCCAGCATTCGAGGCGTCACACTCATGAACATTCGTAGACACCATGCAGAGCACGGGTCAAGCAAGCTTGGGCTGGATGGCGATGTGAGGGCAGCGCTCTAAACGCGAGGACCGATGCACAGCTCACTCAGCATGAAACAGGGGCTTTGGACAGACGATGGCTAACTCGCCGATGGTCATTATGTGGTCCAATTCAGACGGGAGCATCACCCTTTCCCAGCGGCAGGCGCCATCGGAGGTCATGCCCACGGTCGTGTCAAACCCGTCGCGGGTAGCGAGCCTTGACATGTCGGGCAGTGATCTCACCGGATCCCAGCCGAAGTTCTCGTTTACCATCGAGGTGTGTGGTTTTCCTCGAATGGCGGCCGACGGCGCTCGGCGTGTGTCGTGGCCCGACACGACTCCATTCAAGGCCTGGCGCTGCATCTGCTTTCTTTGCTGATGCTCGCATGCTTTAGACATCTGGTGGCACGTCGCAATCTATCATCTGGGCGTTTGGCACGACAAACCCAAATGACGCGTCGGTGTCCGCGAACCTGGTGCAGCACATCGACTCCGGGCCGACAACGATCGACATGTCCACTCCCGCGTCAGCCAGTGACAACTCAGATCCCGTGTCCGACCCGAACGCGACCAGCGGAAACAACGACACTCCGCTACTCAAGTACCAGAAGATGATTGTCGCGCATGCGATCCTATGCACGGTCGGGTTCCTGATACTACTGCCCGGGGGTGCGCTCCTGGCGCGGTACACCCGGACGTTTACGAATGCCTGGTTCAGCGGCCACTGGATGTTCCAGTTCGCGTTCGGTGAGCATCGCCGTGGCGGGCATGTTGGGCAGGGAGCGCTGATTCATGTCCTTCTTGTGTTCGTGCGTTCTCAGCGGGGCCCGTTATCACCGCAGGCGTCATCTTGGGCATCGACACCGTCGCGACACAGCCATCGTCGCCGCAGCTGGGGGATTTCCACAAGAGGTTAGGCGTCGCCCTCTGGATTCTGTTTTACGTGCAGTGCGTGCTCGGGTTTGTCATCCATAAGTGGAAACCGTCGTCGTTCGCTATTACCAAGAAGCGGCCCGCGCAAAACTACGGGCACGCAGTTTTCGGCTTGTTGATCATTGGACTCGCGTTTGCCGAGGTGGGTCGGCATATGTATTGCATATGTTCCATGTATTCATCGGATGCTCTCTACAGGTGCGCTCCGGATTCCGCGATGAATGGCCCTCGTTCTCCGGCCGCCCGCCAATCAGCAACGCTGCCAACATCGTTTGGTATGTCTGGGTTGCGGTAAGTCACACGCTTTGTCCGTCGCCGCGGTTTCGGGAACTCATTTGGCATCCGTAGCTCATCCCGGTCCTTTACTTCGCTGGCCTTGCGCTACTTCCCAAACAATTCCGACAGGAGCGGCCCGACAAGAAGGAATATGCCCAAGATGGGTATACCGACGAGCCCCGCTACAGCGACCGCAGCTGAAAATAGGTCGACTTCGTTCGTCGGCGTGCCTGCATTCGCTTCTAGCCTTCCATTCCTCAGCGTTTCCTCCGATACCACGGCCGTCAAAAGGGGAGGCGCGCGAAGAGCATTCGTGCGGGCAGTGCTCTCGTTCTCGTGTCGTTCTAGAGATTGATTCACGAACTGTAGATGATGCTTATGCCGAGACGGTCTTTTTTAGACTTCCATTCCCTTGCACAGATTTCTTGAAGATATACAGGAGGTAATACTGTAGTCTATGTAGTATTAGTATGGAGACCCCAGATGGACATCCCAATAGATGTCTAACGTATATCCTCTGTGGCATCATCCTTTCGGAACTGCTTTCCTATCGTCTCGTTTCTTGGAGCTTCAGCATTCAACCTCCGAGCGCGAGTAGTGCGGGTTGGCTCTCACGAGAGTGCCACTAGCATCAGGAAGATGGAGATTCGGTGAGCTGCACTCGCTACATCGTGTTGTGGTTCTGCTGACCCGGTGTACTCGGCGATGTAGCTGCGGTGTGGAAAGATTCCACACACTCTGCCGGTTATTGGTCCTGCTGAACGAAGGGCTCAGACTAGAAGTGCTCGCATTGCATTCAAAAGCTTTCAGCGAACTCGGCGCAGTTACCCGCAAGGCAGCCTCGACTGTATGGAAGATCTCCACGTACCAACCACTTCTACCGACTCGAGAACGCATTGGCGGGTGAGCGGCGAGCAGCTCCCACACACAGGAGTTTTCTCTCACGCGAAGTTGACTTATAGCCTCTGCTCGATCTCGGATCCAGAGTCTTCTGCTTGGAAGAAGTCGTGCGCAGCTTCCGGCAGTGAGAATGGGTTGCAGTCGGCGTGTCCAACACCAATATTGTCCGGGAGGTCTGAATGACCAGATCCCACCACTGGGACTGGCTGGTTTATAAACACGCCGGTGTGTGCGAGCACCCTGTAAAGCCCTGGTCCAGCTCGACATTAAATCCCCTGGTTGGCAAATCGCTGCTCCCTCAAGTCCAGCTTCACCCAGATATTCGCTCGCAGGTGAGATCAGATATTTTCAGCCGACTCGAAATTGCACGCGCGTTCGCCGAGATATCAGAGACGGATAATATCGATCCTTCCATACTGCATGCTCATTAATCGTCGTCCAGCTCCCGTCATGGCCGTCGATATTGTCATTCCACTGCTGCCTTTCGAGAAGTTCATCATTGCACACGCGGTGCTCATGGTGATCGGCTTTCTGGGTCTCCTCCCTTTGGGTGCTATCGTCGCCCGGTACACCAGGACGTGGAGCCCGAACTGGTTTAAGGCGCATTGGATCATACAGTTCGCCCTTGGTGCGTCGTCCTTAATTTCATGTGCCCTCAGCCCCATATGAATGGTCGGTGATGTCGTCTATTGCGAACAGCGGGCCCTGTTATCATCATCGGTGCTTCGATGGGCATCCACGCAGTCGTCCTTGCGGTATCTGGGCCCGTCAACGACGTGCACAAGCGGTGGGGGATCTCGATATTCGTGCTCTATCTCGCACAGCTCGCGTTCGGGGCTTCGATCCACTTCTACAAGCCGGCCGCGTGGGCGAAGGGCCACGGCCGCCGCCCGTACCAGAACTACTTCCATGCCGTGACGGGGCTGCTGATCATTGCCCTCGCGATGTTCCAGGTGCTTGCGGTTTTGTATTGCTTGTGGCAGGATTGGGGTTAATTAACGAGGTGTGGTTGTGTGCTTCGGGGACGGTGGACTAATTGGTTGCGCGGCTTTGTTCGGCAGGTCCGCACGGGGTTCCGTTCGGAGTGGCCTGTGCAGACAGGGAGGGGACCGATTACGAACGGAGCGAACGTGTTCTGGTATGTTTGGATTGTGGTAAGTGTTCTATGCCTTCTGAAAGGGGCCATGAGTTGAAAGGTCTTGTTGTCTAGCTACTGCCGATCATTTACTTCTCTGGCGTCGTTCTCCTCATTCGTTGCCAGTTTAGGCAGGAAAGGAATGCGCGAGAGAGAGTCGAAACGGACTCTGCCGATCCCAAGGAACCAATTGCGCATGAGGCAGAACCTTCGACCGCCACGGAGGTTGCGAAAGCGGCATGAGGGAAGGTATTTGAAACTGTTGAGGAGCAGGATGGTTAATTGATGACGCGAAGAGTTGTTGTATTCAGTCTAGTCTGGTTTACGAAGTTCAATGCCCGTTTCCGGACGGTATCACCACCGATATTCCATGTCATTTCGCTCCAAAAGGGTTCACGAATCGTTAATCGACCCAGGTTGTATAGCCCTCGGGTAAGGACTCGGATATTCGCCAAGTTCTACACAGAGGGGACTCGTGGAGGGCATGTTACTACGTACGAAGGGCCTGACAAGCTTTGGTTTACCTGGACCTGTGCTGCAGCGTTTGCTTCTAGGCATGAAACGCCATCGGAGTCGTTGCGGTGGCGGGACCCGCGCGTTCGGGGGTACGCGATCACATGACCGAGGACGCGACGATGAGCGGGCCGTGTGACGCGGGTGTTGGAAAGTGGATGAGGCTGGGCGGCTGTTCGTCACCGACGTTTCGTTTCCTCATCCCACCTTCACTCCCTCTTCCCGCCCAAGGGCGCCATGGCTTCCCCGCTCGACCTCTACGAGCCCCTCGATATTGTCGGAAACGGTTCTTTCGGCATCATTCGCAAAGTCCGCCGGAAAGCGGATGGCCTTGTGAGCGTTGTTTCTAACCATATACCACAAGGCGTGGCCTGGAGCCATGAGGTACTGATTCTTTCTGTGGCTGGCAGATCTTCGCACGCAAGGAGCTCAACTTCGAGCGCATGACAGAGCGCGACCGCAAACAGATTGTCGCAGAAGTGTGAGTGTCACGCTGCCCCCGTCCAACCACAAGGCAAACCACTCCTCCCTCAGTAACATCCTTAAGGACCTCCATCATGAGCACATTGTACGCTATCATGACCGACACGTCGACCGCGATGCGGGCATTCTCTACATCCTCATGGAATTTTGTGGTGGTGGCGACCTCTCTACCGTCATCAAGCAAGCACAACGACATAATCGACTCATCCCAGAAGATACCGTCTGGAACTACTTCATGCAGATCCTCCTCGCCCTCAACTATTGTCACCATCCGAACGGGGGGCATGGAAGGTCCAGTAGCATAGGAGCTGCTGATGGCGACAACAAGGAAAAACGAGCGCAAATTCTTCATCGTGACCTCAAGCCTGACAACGGTGCGTCTTATTGCTCGTGAACATCCGCTGGAAGCGTATCTCCCCATGTCCACATCCTTCCTCTGATCATCCCCTGTCGTCTCATGCTGTCCTTTACAGTATTCCTTGATGAGGGCAACAGCGTCAAACTAGGCGATTTTGGCCTTTCCAAGGCCCTCCCGCAAGCTAGCTTCGCCCAAACATATGTGGGGGTAAGTCATCTTCTCCTGACGCCCGACCGTCAGCCACCTGACATATCCGCATAGACACCATATTACATGTCCCCAGAACTTATGCAGGAAAAAGCCTACGACTCCAAATCAGACATCTGGTCGCTAGGATGCTTGGTTTATGAGCTATGCGCACTGAAGCCCCCATTCCACGAAGCTAAGACACATGCTGAATTGAGCATCCTCATTCGGTATGTTTAGCACTTCGTTCACGGGAAGAAAGGTTATTTATGCTCTTCACAGCAATGGGCGTATACCCCCATTACCGAAGGGTTACAGCCCCGCACTCACTGCCGTCATCAAGTCGATGCTTAACCTCAACGTAAGGATCGTGGACTTGTCATTCCAGCAGAAGGGGCTGACCTAGCTTTAGCCTGCTATGCGGCCATCAGCAAGTCAACTCCTACAACACGAACGGATCGATCTCGCGCTCAAAGTATTCGAGACCCAGAAGATGTAAAGTGTCCCTACCATCATCACGCTGTACCCCACTGACAACCCGACGTGCAGGCTCAACACTGTGAAGTCGCATAAGACCAACCTGCTAACCAAAGAGCGAGACCTCGCTTCACGAGAAGCAGCCCTCCTCGAGCGTGAGACGAAACTTGCCGCCATCATCGCCCAGAAAGACGAGGAACTTGTCTCCCTCCGCAATGTGCTGGCGAACGCCGAGTCGACATTACACCAACGTGTGCGGCAGGCTGTCTCAAAACGAGACGAGGAGCTCCGTGCAATGGTCCTTAAGCAGGAGCAGGAGGTTGCAGAGCGGATGTCCCGACGGGAGCAGGAGATCATGGAGGCTGTGAGGAGACGAGAAGAGGAGATGGCGCGGATGTGGGCCGAGTGGGAGCAGCAAACACGGGAAGGCATGGGACGCGCCGTGGAGGAGCGCATGCAGTGGGTCCAGCAGCGCGCGGAGGAGCTCGAGCAGGAGCGGCAGAGGCTGGATGGCGTCAAGCAGGAGCTCGAAACGAAGATGAAGGCGCTGGAGGCCGCCGCGGCGGGGGAGAGGAGGACGCGGTTGAAGAACCCACTCGAGGAGGTGAAGAACATCATGGCACCGCTCAGCCGTCTCGTGGATTCCCCGGAGCCCGTCATGGTTGCCCCGCCCCAGGCGTACGCGCTGCCCGAGTTCAAGACACCTATGCCGACGAAGTGTGCGAACGTCGGCGCGGACCTCGTCCCGCACTCGGCCATGAAGGGTGTCATCCTCACGGCGACCGGGGAGCCCGTCGCGACGCCCACGCAGGCGGAGCTCGCGAAGCTGTTCGTCGAGACGCCGAAGGTCGGCCTGAACTTCGCGAAGATCTTCGACTTCGACGCGGAGGACGAGAGCGGGGACAGCGATGGGGAGATCGACGAAGACGGGTACGAGACCGACAGCAGGCCGCACGGGAGCAGGCGCAGGGACAGTTCGGACGGTGAGAGCACCCCCACCCAGTCGACGGCAAGCACCTCAAGTAGCACTGCGAGCGCGACGTTGACGGTCGCGCCTGCCGTCAAGCCCACACGGCTGCGCCGCCCTTCCATCCGCGCGTCGTCGGCATCCGCTGTGCTACGGCCCGTCGTCGCCGCGCCTGAGCCAACAGCCGCTTCCTCGAGCTCTGCGCGCACCAGGATCAAACGTGCGGCGTCGTCGCCGACAGTCGCGTCTTCCTCCGTAATACCACCACCAGCTTCTGCTAAGGCGAAGACAGCTGAGCCATCCGAGGTCGCCGCGCTCGCACAGGCACCAGAACCCAAGTACGACTTCAATGACGTCGAGAATCTCCCTAGCCCCTTCATCAAGAAGGTCACGGAGGACCGCGTGGCCTCCGCCCCTGCCCCTGCTGCGAGTAAGACGAAGACGGGGCCTAGGAAGAGCGGGACGACGCTGCGCGCCATGGCTGCAATGAACGCCGCGAAGGCAGGTACTCGTCCGCCGTCGTCGAGCGCGAGTACGGGGAACCTGGCGAGCGCTGCGTCGGGATCGGGGTCCGGGGTGAGGTCGTCGATCGTAAAGGCGCAGAGGGCGAACGAGGAGGCGCGGAAGGCGCTGGGGTCGCGGTCATGACCGACGCCCTGCAAGATGGTAACACGAGTCTCAGCGAGGCAGCTCGCTGCACGAATCGTTACGATACATGCCGCGCGCATAGGTAGCGCGTCATGATGCATGATGCACCATGCTCTCTTGGGACACCTCTTACGCTGTTGACGGTGACGATGTCTTTCTCTTGCTGCTGTGGCTGAACAGCTGTTGTTTCGGTTACACCATTTACATAACGTTATATGTCTTCGTTGACATTGTACATACGATCACTGTTACACTGTACATTACTATCACTATACAATGCATTCGCTGTATACGGTGTCTGGAGCTTGGGTGAAGCAGCTCAGAAGGCGAAACATCAGGT
>BACB01003302.1:0-17261 GCA_000338015.2 Ganoderma multipileum BCRC 37180
TCCTGCCACGCGAGCACGCAGGGTGATCGATACGGCCAGAACGAGCGTCGAGAAGTCTGAGAGGCATATGGCTACCCGCCATTCTCGAATCAGGCCGCCGCGCCGGCTGCAGCTCCATATGCTGCCTCTCGTCCTCGATTGGTCGTCGAACACGGCATCAACGGTGGCAAATCATCATGAACCGTCCGAGCCAGTTTGTCCCCTGCTTCCCCACCCACCCTCCGTTTCTCCTCCATACACCACCATCTGCCCCCGCAAGGCTATCGAGCTCGCTGCTTGCCTACGCATATACCCACTTTCCGTGTCCTCCATCGTTATCGTTTTCTCTCCGTCTAAAAGCTAATCAGTTATGCGTATGGATTCCGCCGTTGTGCGCTTGTCAAATGTGTATATTGACTCTTTTGTAGGTCTCATCATCCGCGACGATCCCAAGGCTGTTGGAGTGTACATCGGAAACTACATCGCCAAGCGGTAAGTGCTCCTATGTTCGCATGTTGGGCGCACCAACCGTGCGCGAGATTTGGGAAGGCTGATCGGACGTGCCCAGGATAAACGACTTCAACCCCACGCCAGAGAAGCCGTTCGTGCTCGGTCTGCCAACAGGCTCGTCCCCCATCCCCACATACAAGCACCTCATTAGCCTTGTGAAGGCCGGCAAGCTTTCGTGGGTGCCTCCGCCACACTTGTCAGTGGAATCAGAGCGATTCTGACGATCGAGGAGCGCAGGTTCAAGAATGTCGTCACATTCAACATGGACGAGTACGTCGGGCTCCCGGAGGACCACCCCGAGTCCTACCACACCTTCATGTTCCGCGAATTCTTCTCGCATGGTGCGTCCTATCAGCCCTTACGCGCATGCGCTCCGAGTCAGTACCGACACGACGAATGCAGTCGACATCCCGCCCTCGCAGGTAAACATCCTGAACGGGAACGCGAAGAACTTAATCGAGGAGTGCAAGGAGTACGAGGCCAAGATCAAGAAGTACGGCGGCATCGAGCTCTTCCTCGGTGGTATCGGCGAGGACGGCCACATCGCGTTCAACGAGCCCGGTTAGCATAGATTTCACTCCTTCCTCTTCCCTTTACCCTCCCCCCTCATCGTGATCGTTCCGATGTGCAGGCTCGTCCCTCGCGTCGCGCACGCGTATCAAGACGCTCGCGTACGACACGATCCTCGCGAACGCGCGCTTCTTCAACAACGACATCGCCGCGGTGCCGCGCATGGCGCTCACGGTCGGCGTCGCGACCGTGCTCGAGTCGCGCGAGGTTGTCGTCGTCGTCACCGGGCAGCGCAAGGCGCTCGCGCTCTCCAAGGCGATCGAGGAGGGCGTCAACCACCTCTGGACGCTCTCCGCGCTCCAGCTGCACCCATGGGCGCTCATCGTCGTCGACGAGGACGCGACCGCGGAGCTCCATGTGAAGACCGTCAAGTACTTCAAATCCATCGAGCGCGTCCAGGACGAGGTCGAGGCGGCGCACGAGGCCTTGAAGAAGCAGGGTGTCGACGAGCCCGTCGGCAGCATGGAGTGAGTATCCCGGTAATCCTGCTGCAGGAATGTTTATGCGCTGCGATTATGAGCACTAGAAACATATGAGGGTTCTAGCCTGTAACAGTAGACAAACACACCTATCTATGGGCCGGCAGTAACATGACCACATTCACCGATTCGTCTACTGGCGGGCTCGACTTTGTGTATCCTACGGATCATCTGGGGTACGCGTCAGGCGGAGGGGGCTGACCGGGTAGAAAAAAAGCATGTCATGTTGGTCATACGCTGTACATAGTTTTGCGTCAATAAAAAGGCGTAAAGGTGGGCATGTCATGGTAGACTAGGCTCCCGGGTACAACACAACATTGCTGAACAGCGACAGAGAGTGGTGACAATGCAAGCGTAGCAGCCCAAAGACGTTTAATCCCAACCACCGGTGCCAGCAGGCTCCGCACCCCATCCAGAAGCAGCGGGCTCTGCTGACCAGTCAGTGGGACCACCAGCAGCGGGCTCCGCCGACCAGTCGAGGCCACCTACGACAGCTAAGTCAGCGTGGCACCGGAGTAAATAAAAAATAGAGGACGCACCCTCTCCAGCGACCAAACCAGGGTGGATGGCACCCGCCTGAGGGGCGGACGTGACATCCCAGTCGGTGATGGGCGCCTCCGCCTGCTCTCCACTGGCAGCGGCAGCCTTCTGGGCGGCCTCCTCCTGTTGCTGCTTCTCGACCTCCTCGGGGTCACGGTAGAAGAACATGTCCACCATGACGTTCCAGCCATCGGAAGTGCGAGGGATCGTGCCGCGGAGGCGAAGGACCTCGCGGGCAAGGAGCCACCAAGCGAGACCGACAGAGTGACGCGACTTGTTGTTGATGGGGATCGCAACGTCGACGAACTTCAGGGGTGCATCGGTGTCGCAGAATGCAATGACGGGGATGTTGACATAGGATGCCTCGCGGATGGCCTGGTGGTCAACGCGAGGGTCGGTGACGATGATGAGGCGGGGCTCCTTGAAGGAGCGGGTAATGTAGTTGGTGAAGGAACCGGGGGTGAAGCGACCAGCAATCGCCTGCGCGCCAGTGTTCGCGGCGAACTTGAGGACTGCACGGTGGCCATACGGGCGGGCAGAGATTACACAGATGTCGTTGGGGTTCTCGATGGCGGCGATGATACGAGCAGCGAAGACGAGCTTCTCCCAGGTTTTGCCAATGTTGATGATGTGGATACCTAATTAGCCCCAGCGAAACCCGTCTGAGCTGTACTGTCCAGATCGGCGGCAGATTTCACTGACCGTCGGACCGCCGCTTCCAGACATAGGGAAGCATCTGCTTGTCGCAGTTCTTGCTGCCAATGTGCGACTGGGCCGCGAGGAGGAGCTGTATCTCCTCGTCGGTAGCACTGAGGACGGAGGGGAGTTTTGACGACATGGCGGACCTTGGAGAGGGAGGGTATCAACATCCAAACTTCGTGCCTGCCATCCAACCCAACGCCGTTGCCCATTCCTCCCATTCTTCTGCCAGACGAGCATGAACATAGTACTCACCGCTGCGGGTTTGTTTTGAGGACGTCGACGTGGGCGACGTGTAGTCTTTCGGGCGACTCTTGTGCGTTGCGGTATACGGCGACGAGCTCTCCCTCCCCCAATCTCATCGGGCCCCCGGCAATCCCCGAAGTTCGCTTCCGGGGTCCTCGCTGGGGTTCCCCTACTGGACTCGGAACCCGCGCTTGCCACAAACTCTCCCGCCTCGAGTCGAGTCTATGCAGGTCTATGCTCAGGAACGTTTGCACTACATTGCATCAATGTTTCTACCATAAAAAACTTCGCAGCTCGTTCTTTAACTCTGAAATATCATCTGGACCGGTCTTGCAACATCCTCCCACAATGATCCCGCCCCACACCTCGTCGCGTCTGCTCTCCGCTCCCAAGGCCCACAGTTTATTCGCCCACCGAATCTCCCCCCTTCCTTTCGCCTCCCAGGAGTGCGTCTCGGTGTTGTAAACGTCGCCTCCGTTTGGATACAAGGCCAACCATGGTCTCACCCCGTTGACCTCCCAGGCCTGCCTCGCTACTTCCCTCGCCTCTTGAACCAGCTTCGGCAGGAACTCTAGCCTTGTGCAGTTGATACCAAATCCCCAAGGTACGCTCATACCCTCGCCTTCACCGAGTAATACCGCTTCCGCAACCTCAACCGTGGTCGCCCATCCGCCCCCGAGCTTCATCTCCGGATAATGCCCGTCGGGGTGGACGGTGCTGATCCACCATGGCTTCATCGGCTTCGCGCCGTCCTCGCCTGGCCACCCAGGAAGCTCCAAACCTCTGGCCTTCTGTAGCCTTGCTACTGCTCTTCTAATCGCCGCTATTTCCCTCCGGAGTGGCACCGTCTCGAAGGCGACGAAGTCTATCTCGTCCCATACCTGCCTATTCTCAGCGAACATCTCCAACCGCTCGTAATGGAAGTCCGCCAGGGCTTCTACGGCCGCTGCTTCCTGGCGTCGTCCGTCCTCTGTATCTTCGAATCTGTTCGTCCTGGCAGAATTGGAGGGGAACGGGGGTCCGAAGGGTGGGGGATAGAAGCCGTGGAATTCTTGTGCAGGGGAGAGCGTGCCTCCGTACGGACCCAGCGAGAGTGCGATCTTCACACTCCGTGACAGCCCTGCGTCGATCCCGTTGTTGTGCGCTGACTCCTGGAAGTATCGGCGTCTGGCCTCGGTGGCTAATTTGACCGACTCGAGCATAAGTCGTTTCCCTTCTTCACGAGAGTATCCCGCGATCTCGTACGTGTGGTATGCGGCCTGGTATCTATCGCAATTTCATGTTTGCCTTGCCTCGCCCTGAGTAATCGAGTGCATGCGTACGTGGATGTGAGGATGACATCTGCTCCTGCACATAGGAACGCGAGATGTGCCGAGATGATTGCCTCGGGATCTTTGTCAACTGGGGTGGCAGACCACAATGGGTATCCGAGTTGCTGGTGGAAAACGTCCTCCAGCGTCGTGCCCTGCGCGTAATGGTATCATTTTGAGGGAATAGCACCACGCAAGTGACTAGTATACCAGACCACCATCCAATATGAGCACTGAGGTAGCCGGGGACGGCGTCGTCATTGATGTCGATGAGGGTTATAGCATGCGCAAGAGTATGGCGTCAGACGTCAGTGTTCGGCAACACGGCTGGAACTGGAGCTGGACTGAGACGCACACCACCAATTACTACAAGCTATGATACGGCGTACTGTGACACTCATGTTATCGATCGTGTCACAATCTTACTACTTAGCTGTGCGCGTTCCGCCACCGTAGGTTTGCAATCCCTCGCTCGGATCGGAAGGTCGAAAGTACAGCAAAACCACCGGGGCCGGCGCCACAGGGGCTGTCAAGCATCGCCATGTACCGCCACAGCTCCGTGCAAGAGGTAAGTGTGGTTTAGTTCCCTCTGTGTTGTGCTGCAATCTCCTATGAAACTCCTCAACGGGCTTGAGGAAGCATCTGGTCTGTTGCTATATTTCACCACACCCCCGCCCCCTTTGAACCGCTACAAACCCTGGCCGCAATGCCTTCCACTCGCACCATCCAGAGGATCCAGCAGATCAAAGACTCAGTCGACCGACCCGAATTCTGTGTTCGATTGGGCAACTTGGAACCCAGATGTTCCAAGCGGACCAGGGCCACTCGCTACATCGATGGAGCCGTGAAGATTATGGACCTGATACGAGACAGGCTGACAGCCGACCATCTTCAAGTGTACAAAGATCTCCGTGAAAGGTCGGCACACGCTCTCCTGTACTATGTATCCACTCCGCTCACGGCTCCTCACAGGGCAGTATGCAACTGCCATCCCAGATATTACTGCGGCGATATGCTGCTCGCTGCTAGAGAATTATGGGACTATGTTCTCGTAAGTCGCATTGCGGTGATCGTTTCCGTATAATGACCCTTTAACACTACTCACGTAACCGTTGCGCAGAGCTTGGAGCAAGAATTGTTCGACAAAGCAATCTTTGGTGGGAATGCTCACATAGAGCCACCCCAACCCCGGGAACCTGTCGTGCCCCCACAGCACCTGGCACCCGTCCAGGCTCCGAAGCAACGTGAACCCATCCCGGTGGTACCTGGAGCAGAGCCTATGAACTCATGGCCACCAACCACACCGATTTTCTTTGCTGCCCCATTCGTTAACACATACTACCACCGCCCCGGGGCATGGGTGCTGCTTCAAGTGCCCGTCCGATACGGCGGCTGGTTTTGTGAGTACATCTAGATATTGGTTTCCTCCGTCCTACTGATTCCCCCTCTGAAACAAAGCACCGACATTCTGAACAGTTGGCCAGACAGTAGCTGCGACAGTTACATAAGTGTACTGCTCGTGCCTTTCATCTTTCATGCCCCAAAATTGGTTCTATTTCGAGATCCATAATCCCTAATCTTGCTTTTGGACCTATTAGAGTCTCCGGTTCTTGCCTTGTTTGCGATAAACCTTTCTTGCCCTCGTCTTGCTCTCGTCTTGCTCTCGTCCTGCTATCGCCTGCTTTCACGTTTGTCTTGCTTTCGTGTCTTCTTTGCTATAGTGTAGAACTCCGTAGAATCTGTGTGTACGGTATAGATGATCATGATTTGGATTTTGCAGAAATTACTGTGATAACGGGACTCCAAAATTTGACCTCGTTGAGAAGCCCTTCCAGTTCAGCCCAGGATAACTCTTACAAGCCATAGGCGCAACGACGAACCACGAGTCAAGACTACGAAGCCTACCAGTAGACGAACGTATAGTTGTCGTGTACCGTCTTGCGCGGAAGTCAGGCCCGCGACTCCGAGTCCTAGATCTGGCAGCCCGCCATATCGGAGCCGTGTCGGGGGTTTCCAAAAGTGGGCAACTTGAAACACCAGGTCCCGACATACTCTGAGCGTGCGCTTCGGAAGTGGCGCTTGATCAGTCTTCCTCTTGGTCTCCCCTCAATCTATCCTCCAATCAACCTCCAATCGCTGATTCGGCACATTCAGATATCAATCAAACCAACACCCTCCCGTCATGAAACTCAGGATCACGACCAGAAGGTCATCGCATCTAAGTCACTACTGGCAGCCAAAGTTCTCGATCAAGCATCTCCAAGTGGTCGTTCCGGTCATTTCGTCGAATATCACTCGACGGTCATCCGCCCAGGACAATGCGATCTGTCTGTACGCCTTGTCTATCATTTGCACGCTCCATCGAGCATCTTGTACGCCCCGGGCCCTATCAGGACATCGCCATCCTCGTGAAAGTAGTCAGGCGATGTCAAGTTCCCAAGCCAACCTCGCCCCCTCATACTCGATGCCCATTGCTCAATGCCTGTTGTTTTCATACCCTCGTGATATAGTAGTTTCGGTCTCGACAAGTCCAGAAGGAGCAGCATTCTAGGGTGTCGCACCATGTCAGGCGCACTCGCATGAGGTGAGTTTGCACGCGGCTGGAATGCATACGCATACTTATACTGCTTGGGCCAGGTCCGTACACTCCTGCACCCCGGAATTTTAACGCCATCATTACGGGGTCCCTGGGCCAACTGCTGGACAATTGCGTTGGGCGTTGGGAATCCATCTGAGCCCGAAGCCATCGGCTTCGAACTTCGTCTTCGCACAGCCTTGCCTGCTGGCGGTGGGTGGTCTGCGTCCAACCCTTCCAATGCCCAGCCTCCGGGCGGGGGGTGGCAACATGCAGTCATTTGCGGGCCGAGTGGACGCGAAGCCCTTTCGCAGCGCACTCTGGCAATACAGTCGAAGCTCGCAAGGGCGCGCGCGCATAGGTTCTGGACCCTACCGTATACCACGGCGGCTCAGCCGCGCTGGAGGGCCTGCTTCCAGGACAGCATGAGATGCGTAAATGGCAGGTCTTCGCTAAGGCATCAACGCAGTATCCCGGACGCTCATCATACGCCACGCCGGACAAGGCTTGTCGTGTCGTCCGAGCTAAGGCGGAAACCGGAACGCGGAGGACGCACTGCGAGGATTCTAGGCCGGGGGGCTCGAGCTTTGTGCGCACTTGACCTCGGACCTGTCACCCTTCCTCTTCCTCCGGACACTGCCCATTTACGAATCCGATGGCTGGATGACTGGGTTTCTGTTCTATCTGATGTCGATGTAAGCGGTCGCAACTGCACTCGCTGGAACGGTGGGACCCTCAGTGGCACTGAAGGCCTCGTGTGTCGCACGCGGAGAAGACACGGCGTTGTGGCTGGACTAAAGACATGTCTTCTGTCATCGATATATGTATGTGTTCTTCCTGCGCGGGGCTGCGTCATCGATATCCTGCGGTCACACAGCAGCGGAGGGGCTCACGGATGAGCATTCATCCCACCGCGCAAGGCCAGTGCACCCGCGCGTACGACCAAGGTCATTGCCGTACAGCATCCGATAGCTGTCTTCCATATACCCCTCAGACCCTGGGATATTACAGGGAGCGTGCTATACGAGGCACCTGTGGGCAGTTGGGACACGGGATACACTGCTACGCTTGTCGACATGGCGCGATAGCCTGCCGCTTTATTGCGATAGCCCTGGGACCTGAAGCATGAGTACGTTGAGTGGCTTCTGTAGACGTGACCATTCAGGCAGAAAGGTGTACCGGCGAGAAGTCTAACCTTGGCCATAGGTATCTTTATCCGCTTCTCTTATTTGGGGCGGACCATGCTCACGTTTGGAGGTGGCGTGAGTGCAGAACCCAGGCGGCATGTACGCCATAGGGTCCTTCGTAACTCAAAGCGCCACGGCGCACACGCGGACGGAAGCTTCATGTAATGATATGCCATTGCGACGGAACTACGATACAGACAGACAACGGATACTCTAAGTCCCAGAGCCAGTGAAATATCAGGCAGTCGTGGCAGTCCGAACGATAAATGGTCGTCGTCCGTCCGTTCGAGTACATGGTCGTCACCCGAGCGTAACGAAGAATCGTCAATGCGTAGGATCATAAACGAGAATAAGTAAGAGGGAACCGGCAGAGTCCACCTCTCCTTTTCCTCCCATGCGAGTGGTCGGCGACGCATCCAGACAACAGCAAGGATGCGCTACTGGATGGTCGCGCGAGACATCGCGACGAGACATGATGATCGTAAAGGGGGGCATATAGGGTCATGCGCCAGACGGGTCGCAGCGCGGGCGGGGATGGGGACGAAGGGAAATAGACAAGCGGTATCTCCGGGATAGTCTAGAGGGTACCGGGCGTCGGTGATGAGGGAAGAGGACGTTGAAGTCGACGATGAGATGATGCAGGGGATGATGTGTATGCAGCGATAGTGAAACAACAGCAAAGCAACAAATACAGTGAGATGCGGCATAGATGTATAAACAACAGCACGTCTATCTGGCGTGGGGAGTACGAAAGCATGAAAACATGACGAACACGGTGAGTCGTGACCAGCGGAACGGGAAGCAGCGCGAGTCGCGCAGGCCCAGCAGCACATCGTCAAACACGGCAACAGTCCCGAGGACTCACTAAACGAGAGGGACTGTCGAACCAAGTCATCTCGATGCACTGCTGGAATCGCTGCGGCCTCGCGCGCGATCGCTGGGAGCGGCCTTCCCGGAGATGTGCAACCACTGGAACCAACGACTCCTGGACTTGACGTCTTCATCAGTCTCATCGTCGCTCTCGTCGGGGACGCCGAGGCCCTCAATGTTCGCGAAGGATATATAGCCATCCATGGCTTTGCATTGCGCAGCGGCCTGACGCGCGTTGAAGGGGGGCGAAGGGGGCGGCGTAAGGGGAGCAACGCCCCTGGATGGGGCGTATTTCTGCGAGGATAGAGGGCGGCGCGTGGACCTTGGTGAGGGAGGCGGTAGCATTTGCAGATGCCTGACAGCGAGGCCCGGTGAGGACGTGATACTTGGGCCTGACCTGTACTTCGCGGGCTCGTTCGACGACAGTGACGTCAAGCTCGACTGTGAGAGATGTCGAGGACGATCAGCACTGCCCGATGAAGAACAGCACGAGACCGAACTACTCACATCGCCGCCCGCCCCAAAGAAGAAGTCGCCCTCGCCACTCCTATTCCTGCTGCTTGCCATCGAGTTGCCGCTGCCACTGCTGAATCCGCTGTCAACCTCACGACGCTCGGCACTCCGCGCCCTCCTGTCTTGCGCCTTAGCGTTCTTTAGCACACCCTCCAGCTTGTTTCGGAGAACAGCTTCATGCGGCGTCACGGTGCGATCAGAACGGTCGGCGTCAACAGCGGCTTTTGAGGGAGGATGACCGGCGACATGAGAGACAGACTGAGAATGGGTATGTCTCCGAGGCACGGAAGGCGAGGACTTGGCCGCTCGATGGAGCGGCGCGCGCACGGGAGACGGAGAGGTGGGAGTTCCGTAGGGCATACTCTCCACCTTGCTGCTGGACACAGGATGAATGGTGTTGGAAGCCGTGCCGTACCGTTGTGCTGCAGGGCTGGGTGCAACCGCAGCGTTTGAGCGCCACAACCACTCGTTGTCCTCGTCCTCCGGGCTCTCCTCGTCCACCGCCCCGCCATCAAAGTAGTCACACGACGAGTCGGACTGGACGGACGAGGATGTATTGCGGCGATGACGTCGACCACCGTGCGCGGCGGCCGGCAATCGACAAGGGCCAAACATGTGCGCGACGTTGGGAGGGACATTGCTCGGAGGGGACGCCAGGCCGAACAGAGATGGGGCAGGGTTCATGAGCCTCTCCTGCTCTTCGGCACGGCGGAGCGTGTCGCGCAAAAGACGTTCCGAACGGCTGGGTGGGCGAGGCATCGGGGGACGTTGGGGGAGTGGTACTGTGGAAGTGAGAGGTGAGGAGGGGCGGGAGGCTGATCCTGCTCTTGACCTTGAACGACCACGGGCGTTGGGGGGAGGGGGTGGAGAGTTGGGCCGCGTGGAGAGGACCGGAGTGGGGGCATGTATCTGCATCGACATGGCGAGGGTGGGGCGTGCACGCAATGGTATGAGAGCAGGGTTGACGAAGAAGCGGGGTGGAGAAGCTGTGAGGGATGACCTGAGGTCGAGGGGGACGAAGATGGTATGGTCAGTGAGTGATCGAAAACGCAGAGAGGGGAGGAGAGGGCATGTGCAGGAGAAGGAGAGCGGACTGCGGCGGAGGAGGTAATAAAGGGGGGAGGCATTTGGAAAGACACGAGAGGAAGAGAAGGCTAGAGGAACAAGGAGCGCTCGAGACGAACCGGTCCAGAGGCCGAATGCCCAGTTCCCAGGCCCAGGCGAATAACGTTCATAGAATACAAAATGGAGAAAGGTTCGCGAACTCAAAAGCGAACTCGAACCGAATGGGTCGGCTCAGGGTCAGACTTACCGATGGGAACTTCTTCGCACTTTGCGCGACGCGTGCGAAAGAGGAGAGGGTGACGGCTCACACCGGACCTTGTCTCCTGCACAGGACCGAGTAGGGCCAGGGAATGAAGAGACGGAAGGAGAGGGCGTGATGAACGCACTATGCCGGCGAGGCTGGAAATGGTGGCTCTGCGGCGTAGGCGGGACAGCGAGAGATGGTGCTGGGGAGGTGAGGGAGGAGGAAAGGGAGGGAGGGGGATTTAATGAGAAGGGTACTTGAGCAACCAGCGGTGGCGGGAGCTGGGTCGTGCATCCGGTTGGGGCGTGTCCAGACTGATGGGCGTGGATAGCAGGCGTCGGACGCCCCGGGGCAGTCATGCGGAACACCGGGGAGATCTCATTGCAGGGCAAGGATGCGGCTGAGTAACTTCGGACTTTCGACCGCGATGGGGACGTTTGTGCAGTAACAGGAAGGGCGTGTCCCTGCCGTACACGGGAGGGAGTTCTGGGTGAAATCTCACGGACATTGGACGAAGAAGGTATGCGTGACCTGCCACCGGCGTCGGACGGGGACCTGCGGTGAGGGCGAGGAAGACGAGAAGTGGGCCGGGCGGTAGGAGTACGAGGCCGAAAAATGGGTCCGAGGTCGGTCCGAGGGGTTTGCCTTGAGAGAAGGGAGGGGAAAGAGTCGGAAGGGGGTGAGGAGGAGAAGTCGCCCATGGCCTCGTGGTTCGCGGGGTTCTGGTTAGACGTGATGGGCGGGAGGGCACGAGGGCAAGATGGGCATACGAGATGAGATAATTGACGCGTCAACGGGGTGGTGGCGGCGGGAGCGTTGGAAAGTCGTCAGAGTTGTCGTGGTGGGTCCGTCGTTGGGTCGTGGGGGTCGAGGTGAGTGTCGTGAGGGATGTGGGCGGGAGGAGGGGAGGTGCAGACCTTGTCCGGCGCCCCAAATATGCATTTCCTTGAGCAAAGCGAGATCTGTCACGCCCCACCCCGTTTCAGCTCACTTACACTCGATCCGGGCCCAGACCGCCTGTGGCCCTGTCACGTCACGCTTTCATACCCAATCAGCCGGTTTACTCGTGAATAACGTCTCCCCCACACGCCAATCCTCGCCAACCCCACCAACCCCACAGTGACGTCCAAGCGTACCCTTGCAGTGGCCACCCATCCGTTCTCCGACCTCAACGCGTTCTGCCCGGGGCTTCCTCTCTGGCGTTCTGCGTTGGGGACAGCACACGGTGTTGAGTCTGATCTATTTTGTCCCTCGATACGGGCATCCGTAATCCCATGCGTGGTTCCAGTGAGCTTGTAGCGGAACTTGCCGTCGCGCGCAGGCCAAGGAGAATGGGCGCTAGTCGGAGGTTAGGCCACCGCCCTCTTCCGCTTTCGGAGGTCTGGACCGCATTATGCCTCGGCGCTGGCTTCCGTTTCGGTGATGTCTACGCCGATCCACGTGAAACCTTATTAAAATGCCCACGCTCCTCCACACCGCCCTCAGACTGAGTCACGAAGAGCGAGAAGAGCGTCTGGCAATGGCGAGGACAAGAGCGGGTCTTTGTTCCTCTGTGCCACCTCCGTCATTCCTATGCTGAGCTCTTGATGGCATTCTCCAACTCTCCAATAAACAGCCACACTTTCCAACAGTTCTAGAATCTGATTCGAGCGAACAGGCTCCGCCCGCGCGTCTCAGAACCGGAAACATTCGCAACTCCCTGCTGGCGCACCCAGTGCGCCTGAGAACATTCAGCTACCCTTTCGATGACCTCAGTCCATGCACTGATACAGGTTGTTCTATTCGCCTTACTTCTCCCTGCGTCCCGAACGCCGTGAGCGATTTACGCTACATGTACTTGAAGACCCACTCGGTGCGTCCTTTGTGCCATCTTTATCCCTTCAGTACGTGCCAGCGCCCCCATCTCTTTCCCATCTCGCGATATCTCCAACATTTTGCAGGCGGGTCGGACCTCACAGCGCTCCGCCATTCTACCACCCCCATCATGTGTTCCGCTATCCGCGATAGACTGCGAGCTCAAATCGCCACAGGCGAGAAACGTCACCTCTCTTTCCTCCTCATCCATTTCTCGGGATCCCGCTCTGCCCTATCCTCTACAAACACCCCTTGGGCATCCGATCTCGGCCCACACTTCCAGTGCTCACGGCGCCGAGACCCCACCCATGACGCTGTCCTGTGATGCCCACTCGTCTGGCACCATGGCCGCCTGACTCCAGTCCAGGCAGGCGCAAGTCCTGCTTACGCGTTCCTGGAAGCTCTACGGCATCTTTGCAGTCCCCAATATGTCCGCGTTATTTCCTAACCGCGCATATAGTTCATCTCCCTGCAGAGGATGCGGTAAGTCAACAACGCCACCCAAGTGAGTTGCCGAGCAAACCGTGCCTGCTCGGAGATACCATTCTTATACATTTCCCAAGTCACCAGGTGGCTGTTACAGCTTCCAGCGATTAGTCGGAGACCTCCTTGTCTTGTCGGACACGTGCCTTGCCGTCTCTTCTCTGGTAACGCAGGTACTGTACCCAAGGCGAAGCGATTTGCATTAAAGTGCTGTATAGACATGGCCCTCCGGGCAAACCTGGCCACTACATACGTCGCAGCTACAGGACAATAGCCATTGCGAGGCAGATGCCGCGCCCTTCGGCCGGGCTATCGCCCGACCTCAACGCGCGACGCCCTTATTTGTCTCATGTCTATGCGTAAGGGTCGACCATGACCCAATACCATGAAAGGACTTGGAGGCGGTGAGGATGAGGTGCCAGGGGTCCATCCCTAGCTGTACCCATAAATGGCCTACTTATGACATAAGATATTGATCGGACTACTGCAACAGGTAATCGCCACGTTTTGCTGGCACCGCTGTCACGGACTCACCCATTCTTCAGTAGAGACCTGGACCACTCACGTGGCCAGGAATGGTTGACTTAGTACCTCCTTCCAATCGTAACCGTGTCAACCAGGCGCAAGCCACTTTGACCTCGTCTCTACTCCTATGTTCGCGTCGCAAAGACTTCCTGCCGACAGACACCACGCCTCTCGGACAAAATGGATGACAACTGCCAGCTGCACACAAACGTAAGCTCTCACAACCATTCAATTGAACGGTTGGACAGTATTTCCTCACTACCACTAAGCAGGATTGTCAGCAGGCGCCATTGACATTAGCAGCGCGCTCAAGACCTGGTGACGCGCGGACAGCGCGTTACGCATTATGGTCAAATGGCTAAGAAGACCCCTCCGCATGGCCAGCCCGACACCATGGCGAACGCATTCCGACGTTGTCATGGGTCTTCCGTGTGCGGCGCCCCATGGCAAGTGTATCGTCGTTCCGCGCACGCTCCGGCTGCTTGTCTGACAGCTACGAGAGGCAATTCCGAGCGTTCTGGCCACGGCGGGACGGACGTGGTGACATTCCGGTGTTTACCATGCGCATGTTGATCGCGCGTACGCACAGTGCTTGTGTGCGCTCCGACTGCTTCCGTCGACGGTGTGCTGCGACTATTCAATAAGCTCCACGGTGTTCACTTCATCGCCAGAAGCCCGAGCAATCGATTACTTATCAAGATATGCTTCGTCCCTTCTGCGCCGCAGAAACATATTGGATGCGTATGGCGCCTTCTATACCTCCCTTGGTTGCCATCGCGGATTTACTTTATGGAATGAGTACTGTTGCGCAAGTACTCCGAGTCTCCCGTTTCCGCTGGGGCTAATATATCGCTTCAAGGGTTTCTATGCGCTCTGTCTGCTGTCCCGTTCCTCGGATTCAACACGACGGTGGCATACGTACGAACGAACGAAGGCAAATTTCCAAGGACGAGGCACAATGAAATTTGATCGCCCCTTTCGAAGCCCCCGGCATCCAGAATTCGAAGGACAACATGCGATTGCTCGCAGTCCTCGAGCACCGCTCAGTTTCCGCGCCATCCACCAAATCGTTCAACCACACCTACCTCGCCATGGCAAGTAGACATCCAGTTAAACACGTATTCGCCACCATTCTGATCGGTGATTGGCTGCACAGGAGACGTGCTTCTTGGCGTGTATGGGGTGTGGGGCAGATCGTGATGTAAGTAGGCTAGCCCGGCGACCGCTTTGGAACGAGAAGCCAACCGTCATGTTTGAGACTCTTGGCCTCGGGTGTGATGTGCCATCCGAGGTCACAGAAAAACGCCTGCGAAGGCGGATGCACTCGTCTTGGCCAGCACTGCTGACTTGCATCTACTTGAGGGCGTCCCACGACAAGGTTGCCGCTGCTATCTATACATACCGCGAAGACGCGTCTATCAACCAATGTCCTCCTTTGGATTCCGCACCCCTGCAGCCCCGCTTAATTGCACGGGTGGATGGAAAGTTTGGGTGTCCTTGCAAAGGATCTGGGGTACGTGTCGCTGAGCTTGAATGGCACCTCGATGGATTCGCTCACTTCGACCTCTCTTCTCGAATCTCAGGGATCGGTCTGCCACGCTCCCTGACGGGCTAGAACTTCTCTTCCCACCACGCTGTCACGACAAGGACCGCCCGATGGGCCAGGTGAAGTGTATTGCTTGACCGTGCTCCAACTTCGTGCTCATCGAGACCGCGAAGGGTGGGGCCCAGCGCACTGTTTGTTGCGTCAATATGTTGCGAATGGAGCTGTTAGTGAGGCACAACTCCTGATAACACCGCGTTCTCTGATGGCTCGCGTCCCGGTCTGGAACTGGAGAAACCCTGTGGAGCGAGGCGTGCCACCTGTCAGAGGGCCATCCTTGGGAAAGACGGGTTCCTGTGGAACGTCATCTGCGTTCTGCACGTGCACGTAGTCGTTGGGGAAGCCCAGACGTCAATGATGCAACGGAAACGTTCAGCGACCATCGGCGTGTTTCGAGGCGCCGGAGTACAACATCGGAGCCTCGGAGGTGAATGCATCTTTGAACGCATTGCCCTGGTCGCGCGATCGTTTACGTGTTCGCTCGCATAGAATCTGTCGCGCGCAAGGCTAACGTTCCCCGAAATAACACGGCGCGCCCATATGACCGCGCTGGGTAGCGTCATTTGATCAAGAGCTCAACAGCGACGCGCTCTGGGAGTTTCTAGTCCAGCGGTTTGTCGGGCGTGGAACCCTGCGGCCTGTAGCACTGAGTGCGGCCAGAGCTGGCCACACCGTGCGAGCGTTGCAGGTACTCCGTGAGCGTTTTGTTGCATCGTGTTCCTGCTACACATTTGCTGAATCGTTCGAGAGACATTTGGCGCGAACGGCAGCGTGACGCCGCGTCCATGGCATTGCATGCGCATACCCGGGGGGGTCATAGGTTGCAGCTTCAATAGCTTGCTGTCAAGTGGTGGTGCTTCTTGTGCACAGAAGGCGACCTGGAGTGCCCTCGCCAACACATGGGATGATCATGCTGCCGAGCTCTGGACGACACGCAACCAATGCCACTGCCAGGCCGAGTCGCTTCGGAGCGCGCCTCGCTCGGTGCACAGAGCGGTTCGCTGGCGATTCGAGTCGACTGGGCGATACCAGAGCTGAACTGCGGATCGTCCGCCGCGTGGAGTCATGAGAATATACGCAAGCGAGAGGTACGAGGCACTGTGACACCACTATATCGTTACTTGTGCGATCATCCCTAGGTTAGGATCTGCGATATCCAACGCTCTCGCTCTGGACCACATATACCCTCAGGTAGGTTCCGCCTGTCCCATTCGGTGTATGATCGCTGATATCGATGCCTCATTCCCCGTTATCAGTTTTGAAGAGCGTATGAAGTACGCTCAGTGGGAGGCACTCTCGTGTCACTTCAAGATAACTCGGTTCTAGAAGCCATGTACTGTCTGTTGTTGCTTTTCTCGTGCCTACCAGTGAGCACTTCGTTGGTCAAAGATACTCCGTCCTGATCACCGCCCCTCCCGATCCTCTGCAGCATGTCTGCATGACCCAGTCTCGATTTCGATGCTCATGCATGCCTGGACTCTTGCTTACTCTTGCGAACACGATCACGTCCACGAGTCCGACAGCCGCACCTTGCCATGAAGTTTTAGGAAGTGTGTCACCGCGGCCCAGCTTCCACGTGCACAAGCTGATTTGCGTCGCTCTATGTAGGTCATCGTAGCTACGGTGCCTGGGCCGGTGTCGCGAATATGCAAATTTGAACTACTCGTAGCGCATCGGCGCACGATATAGCAAGTGACTCCACACCATGAGCGCTGCCGCATTGCGGCCCTTTACCGACAAAGGTAACAAGTCCTGAGTACATCCTTTCAAGCACAAGGGATCCACCGCGGTGGGAACAGGGACAACCTTAATCGTACTGTAGGTTATGGGAACTATCTGAGCCTCGGAGTGACGTCAGGGCTCGTTTTCGGATGTTTTCGCTTGCCGTTCGGCGTCCGATCGCGTGGCTGCTCAACCGTACACCATACGTTACACAGTTACAGACTCCTAGATATCAACTAGAGCGATGTAGACCTGCATATCGGCTGCGCGCGCAGGCTATTCATGAC